>ML099638.1:23148-40228 GCA_003697995.1 Taxidea taxus jeffersonii
TGGGGCTCTCTGCTCAGCGGGGAGCCTGCTTCCTCCTCTCTCTCTGCCTGCCTCTATGCCTACTTGTGATCTCTCCCTCTCTCTGTCAAATAAATAAATAAAATCTTTAAAAAAATCGGATTTGGTCCTTTCCCACAGGCTCTCCTGTCTTCTTATCAGCCACAGTCTTTGCACGTGTGTGAAGTATGAAAGATGAGTAGATGCTTATCCCCATTTCACAGATGAAGAAACTGAGGCCTGGCGGTGATAATAAGATAATGAACATGAGAGCACTCAGTCTACTGCAACACAGCGTACAAAAACAAGGTTGTATCTGGGTTTTTGTTGTCACACAAACTGGTAAGCAATGTGACAGTGCCCCAAAATTGAGTGTCCCAAGTCTTGATCTTCATTGTCTTCACTTCCTGCACTGGATCTCAAAAGAAGAAAAACCCAAAAGCAGGCCAGCTTGTGGAGAGAGTCCCGCGCTCAGGCAGAAGGAGGAAGGGATGAGTTTGCTGACTGATGGGGTTGAATCCACAAGCCCGGGAGGGAGGGACAGACTGGACGGCCGGAGGCCCCATGTGCTCTTCCCAGAAGTAGTGTTTGAAGGTGGCAGCCCTAGCGGTAGTTGGTGTGAGGGGGAGCTCGACATAATCTAAAAATGGAACAAATTAAATAATAGAAATATCTCCCCAATGAAAGTGCTTTATAAGGGAAGCCAAGTGCCGAAACAGAAAAAGTGATGAGACTGTATTAGGAGTGTGACTTAAAATCCAAGATCTAGGGACGCCTGGGTGGCTCAGTCGGTTAAGCCACTGCCTTCGGCTCAGGTCATGATCCAGGTTGTGGGATCGAGTCCCGCATCGGGCTCCTTGTCCAGCAGGGAGTCTGCTTCTGCCTCTGCCTGTCACTCTGCCTGCTTGTGCTCTCTCTCTGACAAATAAGTAAATAAAATCTTTAAAAAAAAACACCAACCCAAGACCTACAGGGTCTTGTTTTATCCTTGCAAGCACTGGGAATGATGGCTTGGGTTTCACACAGGAAGAGCACACTACTGGTTCTGGATCCCAATCAGTGATTTCGCTAATAAGAACCAAGAGAAGCAAACTGAGTGTGGGTTACTGGCCCAAAATAAACATAAATCAGAAACCAAACTTGCACAAAATTACGCAAGCTGTACATCTGGTCCTATATTCTCTTTGGAAGTTTTCTGAATACCACTTTTCTTTCTCCTTTTTTTCCTCCCCAATCTCAACCTGCTCTCCTAGTGTATCCTTCTGAGTCGTCGCGTATAAAATTAAAACTGTATTTCCATTAGGTTACCTGGCTACTTGGATATAAGGACCTTCAACTCCTCATATCCCAAAATGGAAAAGAGAGCTCATCACTCTCCTCAAAAACACATTCTCCCATGTCCATTCCATATCTCAGGAGTGGCACTCGCATCCCCCAGACCAGAAATCTGGGTGTCCTCTGTGGGTGCCTTTCATGCTAACTAAACTATATCAAACCTTCTCCCATCCCTACGCTTCTCTCCATCCTTCTTGCCCCCATCATTCCGGACCCCATTATTGCAGGATTTCTTCTTTGGTGCCCACGGTTCTTCTCACACCACTTGGAAGAACGAAGAACTAGACCAGATCAAGAGTGGTGAGCAGCAAAGCAGACTTTACTGAGCGACAGCAAACTCAGGGTACACAGCTCTTGAAAAGGGAGGGGAGCCCAGAGGGCTAGGCCGGAAGTTTTTAAGTCTAGGGGATTTTATGGGCTTGTTGGCAGGCTGTCTTCATCTGATTAACCCTAACCCTAACCCTAACCAATCAGGTTGTTGTTATCTTTCACGTGGGAAGGGGTGGAGGGTTCTTTCTGGGGTGGTGTAAAATCCTTTTTTTTTTTTTTTCAATTTTTACTTATTTATTTGACAGACAGAGATCACCAGCAGGCAGAGACGCAGGCAGAGAAGGAGGGGGAAGCGGGCTCCCCGCTTCCTGAGCAGAGAGCCCAATGTGGGGCTCGATCCCAGGACCCCGGGATCAACCCACTGAGCCCAAGGCAGAGGCCCCAACCCACCGGACCACTCAGGCGCCCCGGTGTAAAGTCCTTTTAAGGGTGGTTTCCTCTTGGGGCGGGGCCAGGGGCTGGAGGCTTTGTCCTTGCCTGACTTTCTTCCAACTGTCCCTTATCACCTCAGTCTGTATGAATTAGGCTCTTCTAGGTACATCATCTAAGTGGAACCATACATTACTTTCTCCCTTGGTGTCTGGCTTATTTCACTTAGAATAATGCCTTCAAGATTCATCCATGCCGTAGCATGTGTCAGAATTTCGTTCCTTTTTAAGGCTGAATAATAGTCCATTGTATGCAAACACCACATTCTGTTTATCTACTGACCCTCAGTGGACACGTGGTGGTCCCCTCCGGCTAATAGAATAATGCTGCTGTGAGCATGGAACACGGTTCGAGTCCATGCTTCCATTGTTTCGGATGGCCAACTCAGAAGTACATTTGCTGAATCATACAGTGACTTTTAATTGTCTTTTCCCTTCTTAAATCTCTAACAAGACCGAGAACAGGAGAAAGACTGAGTCTTGCCACAAATATTGTTGAATAACTGATCATTAACTTGAACAAAAGAGCCAAAAAGATTTTGTAAGAGATAAAGTTACGAAGATGAAGGATTGGGAGGGCGGAAGGGGTGGGGGGCCTTGGAAAGGTTCAGATCCTGGCTACCTTTTCAAAGCTTTGATTAAGCTTCAACAGCGGAGAGGGTGGGAGGAAGGCTCCTAGGGAGGTCTGATCACTGGCCACGAAGCTCGCAGGCCCAGAGCCAGACTACCTGGATCCACAGCCCAGCTCTGTTATTTCCTGTCTTGGAGAACTTTGGCACCTTACTTAACCTTTCTCTGTAAAGTGGGGATAGTCCTGGTTAGTTCATAGGGCTGTTCTGAAATTTAAACACACAAAACAGTTAGAATAGTGCCGGGCGCACTGTATGCTCTCAGTAAATTCTGGCATTACTAACAAAATCAGAATTGGGTTAGAGCATGGGTGAAGTTAGGAATCGCCCAAGCAAGGGCTCGCTCACTAACAGTCCACTTTCCCGTAGCCCGTGTGGTTAGGCAAGTGGTTAGCATTTGTTTCCAGTACGTGCTCTGGGTTGGGTCTGATTATCATTATGTGTTATTATATATTATTAACATTTAGGGACATGGAAAATGAGGTGCAGAGATGCAGTCCCTTGGCCAAGATGACATGTTTACCAAGGGCCTGAGCCTAGTTTTACATCTAATCTCAAAGGCAAGCGGTCAAGGGGTGAAGGGGAGGGAGGAGATACTCCTGTTGCATTCAGAAGAGATCCCGGGGCGAGAGTGGGGACCTCCAAGGACAGCACTTTGCATGGGTGTATTTCTAGGCAGAAAGTGCCGGGGATCCGCTGACTAGTCCTGCTGCTGCTCATCCCCCGTCCACACCGTAACACTGGGACCTTACACTCCTACTGCGGAGCCGGCTGCCTGCTCTCCCGTATTCACTCTTCCTTTCCTTCTTGGTGATCCCACCGTGGTCATTTACCGGGGCGCAAGAGCACCTAGAGTCAAGAGGACCTTTCCCGGCCACTTTGGAGCCTGCTGTCACCATGGTTACACTCTGGTCAATGAAATATTCGTTAAAGAGGTTTTTGTGCCAACTTCAAGAAACATAAAAGAGTGGTTTGAGGTTTTCGCCTCCTTCTTGTCCCTCCAGATGGCAGCTGGAGCCCCAGCCACCCATCTGGGAAATTGGAGGGCCACAGAGCTGAAAGGAATCTCCACCTTGGAGCTAGTCTTGACCTTGGGCTCCTTCATCCGGAGCTGTTTAATGTGGGAATGGAGGGAACTTTATCTTGCTTCAACTACTATCCGTTTCGATTTTCTGACGCATTTTCTATTAACTGAGTCAATGCTCATGCCCTCTGTTTAGTAGAACCTGCTCCTGGTGCTGTACATGGGGGCCTTCCTGTGCTCAGACCTGGGTTTAAGAGACGGAGGTCCTGAAAACTGCAGTCCCACCCTTCCTCTACCACCCAGACGGAGAGAAGAGCATAGCCCCAGTTTCCAAAAATGCTTCTTAGGTTTCTGTATCTTTCGGCACCTTCTTGTAAACAAAGATCGGCAGTCAGGGGACCCACGGCTTTATCAATCTGTCAAGTTAGCAGAAACAAAACATTGTTTTCCATGTCTATTAGGAAAGAAACTAGCTGTCAAAACCCAATCACTCTAGCTCTGCTGCTTGAATAGTGATAGAAGGTGCTATTCATAAAAGTGAAAAAAAATGATAATAAGGGAATGTCATTCTTTGAGCTTTTTTCTATACCTGATGTTCTCCTTGGAGGACAGATGTAATTTGTTCCGGGAGCGGACTGGGATAGCCAACCCTGTAACCATTTGTTTGTGCATTTCTTCATAATTCATTTCGAATGTAGCCATTCATTCTTTCATTCAAAAATACTTGTTAGTATTTCAAAGTGAAAAGTTTAAAAAAAAAAAAAAGCAACTACAAACTTAAGTAGCACTCCTTTGCCCATCTAGCTAGGTACTTGAGGAACAGAAATGCAGAAACCTCACCCTTGGCAGTCCAGGGAGTGAACGTATTAGTTGAGAAAATTATAAATAATGCCCAGGAAGGAAGTAGAGCTTATGCCCCAGGCCGGGCTGACATTTTCCGGCTAAGAGCTGGTCCGGCGCGTGCCTCAGTCGTTAAGCCTCTGCCTTCGGCTCCGCTCATGATCCCAGGGTCATGGGATCGAGCCTCGAATTGGGCTCCCTGCTCAGCAGGAAGCCTGCTCCTCCCTCTTCCACTCCCTCTGCTTGTGTTCCCGTGCCCCCCAGCAAATAAATAAATAATAAAGAAAATCTTTAAAAACAAAAAACAAATACAGGTACATTTTACATACATGAGCCTGAAGGCCCCATTAAAATAAACAAAGTGGCTGCCTGTGGGGAGAAAGAAGGAGGGACGAGGGGTAAAGCTAGAGGAACAAGCCTCACAAACTCACCTCCAAAGTGCCCATCTTGCCAAAAATGTGTGGCCGTTTAATGTCTCGTGCTTCTAACGTCTTCCTTCCTGGAAACCCACTCCACCTCTCCAGCCGAAGGGTAAGCCACGAAGTGCTTTGGATCCCAAAGCATAAAATCAGGTGTGTCAGACAAGGGCTGGTGAAAATAATGTCTGAAATCTCACCAGGCTGAATGATCTAAAATTCACAAGAATGACTACTATTTATCTGAGCACTTAAATATTCTACACTTGTGGTCTTGTTTGATTCTTGGAACTGTAAGAGACACGTACGTTCATGACATTCATTTTACAGATTAAAAAACTAGAGACACAGAGAATTCAATATGATGATCACAAGGTCACAGAGAAATGGCAGGACCCAGGACTCTCAGACTACAAAGCCTGTATTCTCAATGGCTGCCCGTTGACAGGTACCACCTTCTAACTATTTTCTTCCGCCTCTCTGTCGCACGGCGTTGGTAGCCCCTAGACTGCACTTGCCCATTCTTCTTGTTGTATTACCATTTATACAAAGGTCTTTCCAAAATACGAGTTTCTTGGAGGCGGGAGTATGTCCTGATCATTTCTGTAACACTGTCTGCCTAGAACGCGGGACCTGCACACAGTAGGTGCCTAAATGTTTAGTTAAGTGTCAGTCACCAAAAACTTTGGAATCACAGGCACGCTTGCATGCTCACCAAGTGTGCATGAAGATGTTGTGCCTTTCTCCTGCTCTGCCATGTTATGATCAATGAATGTGTCTCTGAGTAGAACACACCCTTCAAAAGCCAAGAGCTACGTGAGGTCCTTTAAAGCATACGAAGATAATTAAGAGACAGGTACTATCCTTCTGGAGTCCATAGTTTACGAGACAAGACGGACACATAAACAAATGAGTTGGCTGTAAAGCTGATTGCCCTAGGAGGTAAAGCAGACACATAAACACAACATTTTGTTGAATTTGACGCCATTGATCGGAAGAGGCACCATTATTTTAAGTCTTACTAAAAGAGGGAAGTTGCTGCTAATTAAGCTATGCACCCCATCGCTGTGAAGATGCACCCTTGTTTCAGAGATCTTATAACGCTTTCAAAATGTGCCTGTGGCTACTGAGACAAGTAACGACACGGATGAACCTTGGAAATGCTATTTTATATGAAAGAAGTCGGTCACAAAAGACCCCAGATAGTGTGATTTCATTTATATGAAATGTCCTGACTAGGCAGATCTATAGAGATAGAAAGTAGATCAGTGGTTTCTTAGGGCTGGAGAAAGCTGGGGGCAAGGAGCAGACAGCTAAGGAGTATGGAATGGGGTTGTGGGATGATGAAAATATTCAGGAATTGATTGTGGGATGGCTGCACAACTCTATGACTATGCTAAAAGCCATTGAATTGGACATTTTAAATGGACGGATTTGAATGGTATGTGAATTATATCTCATACAGCTGTAGCAATTCGGCTATGTCTCCAAGGAGCAGGTTGGGAGGGCAGCGGCTGCTGGTTGGGGGAATGTAAATCAGATGGGGGAGATCTAGGAAAGAGCACTGACGTCTAGAATATGGATGGGAATCGCACCACGCAGAAAGAGAAAACAGGCTAGGGGGAGGTGATCCAGGCAGAGGTAACAGCTTAAAAAAGTCCAGGAGGCCAGGGTGCTGGATAAAGGGCAAGGAAAAGCAGAAAGAAAGGAGCGGTGGTTGGAGGAAAGGCTCAAAGGCCAGCTAGCCCACATGGAAGAGGGCACTGAATGCCAGACTTCGGGCTGTGGCTTTTCAAGTTGTAAAAAGAAGCCTTGAAACTTTCCCCAGCTGCCAATCTTTAAAATTTTGGCAACTCTGTACACAAAGAGAATGCATTGTGAAGGCTTTTCTTCCAACCTCGGGCCCCAGGATCAACCTGCCAGGCAGTGAAATCCCCTTTGGAACTTGGAGCCAGAAGACAAAAAGGTTAGAAAGACGAAGGGCATTGCCACCGGAAGCCTGTTGTTTGAACAGATGCTGGAAAAACCAGGGTTTCTGGCTCGGAGCCACGAAATTCCAAAGGTCGTGCATGGCCCCAGATCCAGGACGCTGAAAGCAAAGAGTCGTCGCCACGCTAGGAGTCGCACAGGAGAAATCAGACTCACACTCCAGTCTCAAAGGGACTGAAAATTGAGAACAAAATGAAATGGGGAGGAGGAAGTGTGCAGAGTTAGGGAAAGAACACAACTGGTGTCCCGGGGCCGAGAGGAGCCAGCTAATTGCAGAAGGAGCTCCCGGGCTCAAAGACTCTTTCGTAAGCCATGCCTGAGTGTGCCTGCTCCCAGTGGCATGCGCCCGAGCGCCCCAGAGGACACCGGGGTGCAAAGGAGGCACAGACCAGGTCTGGAAAGGCGCGCTCATTGGCAATTCCCCTGAGCCCTGCAGGTAGGGAACAGCCCCTGCGTGCCCTCCTCCTGATCCTGACCTTGGCAAGGGGACTCCAGGCAGCTCTGCTGAGTCTGGTTTGGAAGTGATGGGTAGGTAGAGGACTGCAGGGTGCACAACAGCTAGGACCCCCCAACCTGGTGTCCCGGGTCCTCAGGCAAGAGGCACCTGCACTAACAAGCACAAAAAGAAAAGGCCCACCTGGGCTTGTCTGTCCTTCGGCTTCTCTCTCCCATTTCCGGTAGAGCTTTCGAAAGCTTTAAGTGAGCTGATTATTCCACTGAAACAATATAGCCCTGGGTGTTGTACATAAACAATGAATCTTAGAACACTGCATCAGAAACTAATGACGTATTTTGTGATGACTAACATAACACAATAAAAAAACTTTTTTTTTTTTTTTAAGAAAGAAGATAAACAGCACAGTCCCCTCTTACCCGTCTCAAAAATGCCAGCACAGTCCCCAAGGTGTGCAGAGGACCATGATCTCGGAAAAGCTGCCGTAGAGGACCACCAACATGCCCAGGCTTCCCTCCGCAGAGGAAACAGCCTTTAATTTAGAATAAGAGTGTTCAGGCTACGCCGCGCAGAGCACAGTGGCAAGCAAAAAAAGTAAGCTCTTGGCAGCGTGTGCTGAATGGAAGTGTTTATTTACCTGCAGTATAAACCCGCCCACTACGACAATCGATCGGAGGCCACCGGCTGCATTTTGTGCCTGCCAGTACTCCCCGCCCTTGGAGACCAAGTGCCGACAGACGTCACGCCGTCTGGGTTTTTCCAAACAAAATCTGAAACCCTGTCTTCTTGGTCTGTACCCGTGTACCCTAACAGAGCAGTCGCAGGAAGAACTCCTTGGCCAATTCTGCCGATCTGATAAGGCTCTCGCTTTCTTCCCTAAGGTCAAGAGAGGCCTGTGCTGCGCCCCCTTCTGGGTCCCTGTCATCTTAGGTCTTCTCAGCCCCAAGGCTGTGACACCTGGGCGTGGGCTCTAGCTGGAGCCATAAAAGTAGGGCAGGGCAGAGGGATCTTCGTCTGGAAGGGCTATGAGGTTGCTGCTGTAAGGGGCCTGGAAGTGGGCGTTCCTGTCATAACGGTGGGCGGGCCGAGTGTGGGCTCGGAGGACGTCCCACGGTCCCCCTGGGCTCAGCCTCGACAGAAGGCCTAGGGACCTACTCCCTCTGAGACTGAGTCTGTCGGGTCTGTGGCCGGCGCCGAAATCTGCATGTTTATAATTTTTTTTAATGGACAGATAGAGATCACAAGTAGGCAGAGAAGCAGGCAGAGGGAGAGGAGGAAGCAGGCTCCCTGCTGAGCAGAGAGCCCGATGTGGGGCTCGATCCCAGGACCCTGAAATCATGACCGGAGCCGAAGGCAGAGGCTTAACCCACTGAGCCACCCAGGCGCCCCCGAAATCTGCATGTTTAAAAGGCATCCCCGCCCACACCTTCAAAAACACTGAAATGGAAGGTATGGGACATGGTCACAGTGCCTGAATCTCAGCCCCCTTTATCCTCTGCCCAGGGCAGTCCTCCTGGAAAAGCTGCCCAAACCGAGCACGTCCCCGCTGTTCAAGCTGGCATCGCATGGACCGTTGCTGCATCGCTGACCCTAATCTGAAGCATCTGACGGACACAAAAGACAAACCCGCTGTGCTCTTCCCAGCGTGTGAGACTCCCCTTAAGGGCCACCTCTCCCATGAAGCCTTCCTTTCTCTTTTGAAAGCCCAGGAATCTTCTTTCCTTTAAACTTGGCACTTGCCCTCTATGCTGCTCGGGGGACGTGTCCCTTGCTTGGTTGCTTGGTTCTCTCTGCTAGATCGAGGTCCCAGATGGCAGAGTGTCCTCCATCCCACCTGCTTTTTGGACATGCATGGCACAGAGGACATCAACCCCCTTAGAAATGGGAGATGAGGCAAAACAGGTGAAAACCTGTTGGATTTTGCCCACCTGGAATCCACCCCCTTCTTCCAGTAACGGCATCATCATGACACGCGCGCTCTCTGTCCAGGCACGAAAAGCTGATCTCAGGAGCAGCCACGGAACCACGGTCTGGGCAATCCATGCGTTCTGTCTCCCTGACCGCCATGGCTCAGTAATGGGCACGTAACCCAAGCCAAGCCAATGCCATTTAACTGTAGAAGTTTTTAGTGAACTATTGAGAAAAAGATTTATTCAACTGGACTTGACTGAAAGGACGTGTGCCCGGAGCCCGTCAGAGGCTACCACGTGGCCAGAACCTGCTTGAAGATGAAGCCAAAGTGTAGCAGAGCCGAGCCAAGGGCCGGTTTGATGGCATTGTTTGAACCCTTGGATCCAGCTCAGCCAGAAACTTTGAAATGATATAAACCAACAAATTTTGAACTGGGTTTTCCTTTGCTTGTAATTAAAAGACCACTGCCTAATGAATCCTTCAGAATTTCAACTGGTGTAACCTACACACAAAAAACCATCTTCCTGTCTAAGGGTAGTGGAAAAATTCGGTTATGCTCCTAGTTTCAAATAAGAAAAAATGGAGGGGAGCCTGGGTGGCTCCCTTGGTCGAGTGTCCAACTCTTGATTTTGGCTCAGGTCATGATCTCAGGGTCGTGGGATGGAGCCCCGAGTTGGGCTCCTCACCCAGCATGGACGCTGCTTGAGATTCTCTCTCCCTCTGCCCCTCCCACTCATGCACATGCTCTCTCATTCTCTCCCTAAAATAAATAAATCTTAAAAAAAAGAAAAGATGGATATTTAGGGAGTTGGAACTACAATATCTTGGTAATGTAGTAAGTAAAAACATAACGAATTATACACTGGCCTATTGTATGAACAAAAGAAAGATGGAACACAGAGCCCCAGAAATCAGCAATTGGCAATGCCCATTGGGGCTCAGATAAGGAGAAAGATGCCCCAGCTTATGACCTCAGGTACTTCTGGTAAGTCTATACCCGTTGCAGACCAGCTACCCACAGGCTCTTCTATAGACTTTAATGCTCACAAGCAGCTTTGCAATGATAACTTCCCCTTTAAGTGGAGCTCAGGGAGAAAATACGTTTATCCCACTAATATCAAAGCTGCATAACAGTTTGCGGTCTCCTTGTAAACAGATAAGTTGGTTCTCTGGTTTTAGAACCAGGCTCCAAAAACTTGAGTAATTTGAGCATGCCTTTTGTGGTGTGAAGACAACCCGGGAAACTGACGGTCAGATCTCAGATGGTGTCGCATCCATCCCATGAGTCCTTTTTGTGCACGGGTGTTCTAGCATCCGTGATTCATTGTAAAGCATGTGTGTGGTGTTATCACACCTCAGCCAGTAACCAGTGGGCTTCCAATAAGCATATTCAGTGTCAGAAATGGGGTTTTATTGGGAAACTAGTGAGTTTTAATACACATGACTGGTGTTAGAAATGGGCCTTCAGTGGTGAAATTAAAGGTGTTTGAGATAGGTAGAGTGGCTAGAGAATACCGTAGCGGTCCTCTCTATCTTTACATGAACAAAATGTGAAAATCTGGTGAGGTCGGGATCTTTAGTGATGGTGCCTGAGACTGGCCTGCTAACCAGTTGCATGATTTCTGAGGATTTCTGATTGTATGATGCCCACTAGACGTGATAGCCCCCTGCCTCAAAAGAACCTCCCATGCAGAGTCTGGGGGAAGCCCGTAAAAGGGCTGAGATCTAGGGTTAGGCTCCCTGAACCGTTGTATGAGCTCTGTTGTGTCTACTGCTGAGTGCGGAGTTATCTAATAATGTCTGTTTGTGTGCAGGATTTGGTTCCATTATAACCTGGTAGTGAGGTGTGGTGAAGTAGCCAGTCATCACTTCCTGGAAACTTCTCTGGGGCTACCTTTATCCACCCACAAGAACCTAGAGGTTTGCTTGACCAAAGTGGCTTATCTCGGGTCCCACCACCAGACCATAATTCCCACTCCATACCATGACCGCAATGGCTCAGGCTTTTCCTGTTGAAAGCTCATGGCTGATACATAGAAAGGCCTTTAGAAACATTGGTTAGTGAATTTGGCGAGTTAATAAATGAATAAAAGATTTAAGTGAATGTGTGGATGCAATTGGAAAGTAGTAGAGTGATCGTTGTAGTTACTGAGGCTCGACTACCCCTTTTCTTTCCCTTCCTAATCTGCTCCCCCCATGACAAACTAGTGAAGAGTACCCTTTGGGTTAGATCATTTTAAATCTCCTAGGATGTGGGGTGCTGGTGTGGGTCAGGGCTGGTGTGGCTCAGTGTGGCTCAAGTGGGTTGAGTATCTGAATCCTGATTTTAGTTCAGGTAGTGATATCAGGGTCATGAGATCGAGCTTTGTTTGGGGATCTGTGTCAATGAGGGTCCCCTTGAGGGTCTCTCTCCCTCTCCCTCTGCCCTTCCTGCTCATATGCTCTGGCTCTTAATAAATCTGGGCGCCTGGGTGGCTTAGTGGGTTAAAGCCTTTGCCTTTGGCTCAGGTCATGATCCTGGGTTCTGGGATCGAGCCCAGCATCGGGCTCTCTGCTCAGCGGGGAGCCTGCTTCCCTTCCTCTCTCTCTGCCTACCTCCCTACCTACTTGTGATCTCTGTCTGTCAAATAAATAAATAAAATCTTTTAAAAAAATTAAAAATAATAAGTAAATAAATCCTTAAAAACAATAAATCTAGGATATAAACTCTTCAAAGGCAGCAATTACATATTTCTGTATTCTATGAAAAACCCGTTGTGCAAAATAGAATACATTTCCTGAGAATTGACTGATAATGTGAGCCTTATGAAGATAGTAATAAAAATAGCTAATAATAGGGACGCCTGGGTGGCTCAGTTGGTTGGGCGGCTGCCTTCGGCTCAGGTCATGATCCCAGCGTCCTGGGATCGAGTCCCACATCGGGCTCCTTGCTTGGCAGGGAACCTGCTTCTCCCTCTGCCTCTGCCTGCCTCTCTGTCTGCCTGTGCTCGCTCCTGCGCTCTCTCTCTATCTGACAAATAAATAAATTTTAAAAAATCTTTAAAAAAATAGCTAATAATATTATCTCCTCAATGCTAGACACTATTCAAGTGCTTTCTAAGTGCTGGGTCATTGAATCTACACCATATCTCCATACAGAGAGCATTGTTATTTCCATTTGACCATTGAAAATTCCAAGAAACTGTATTACTTGGTCAGGGCTTAGAAATTCCAGGGCCTGAGTAACCCCAAGCCCATTCCCTGGTCATTCTGGTTGTGGAATCTCTGGCTGCAGGATGTTCTCCAGAACAACAGGTCTGAACTCTAGGTCAACGAATATACTTTGCCTCCAGGGATTAGCCAGTCCCATCCCAGATTCTTTGAGGATTTAAATAAAGTGCATGCATACTTCTCTCCCTTCATTGGAGAACTCCAAATTTCTCATGAGATCAGCGATCATAGACTCTGCTAGGACGTCCGTCTGCACGATCTTTAAAATGTTGGCAATTTTACGATCCCTCAGGACCCAGAGGTCCAGGGAGAAGGACTCTGGCCCTCGTTGAGAAGACCCGGCTTCACCTCAGACACTGATGGCTTTGTGTTTTCCTGGACCGCTGGGAACTGATTTTGAAAGCAAACAATGCCGTGCTTTCTGAAGGGCGTTACATAGGAAACAGATGTTCAAATTCAGCTTGGGTTCATGTTCTTTTGTGGCAGATAATTTCTTGGCTCACCTCTCTGCCTGAGGCACTGCCAACCAGCCAACGTTTGGTGGGGACTTGGCCCGACAAAGCAACTGAGATCAGCGGCCTTCTGGGCAGGGCGTTGTGACAAGATCACCCCTGGCGTCGGTAGGCAGCCGTCGGAGGTCCTCAGGAGAAGCCAGCATGACCAGCAGGGGGGACGGGGGTGTCACTGGCTGCCAGGCTTTGCTGGCTGAGAGCCCCAAACCTCGTGCCAGGGTTCTTAGCATGACGGATGGCAGCAGGCTGGCCGGCCCGCAGATCAGGTGACCTCAGAGAGTGTGAGGCACAGCCCAGACTCCAGAGGCACAGAGGAAGAATGAAGTGGGATGGGTGAGAAACTTCCAGTGTTTCAGAACTAGGATGAGAAGTCGGTTCATACTTGATTGGAAACCGAGGAAGATAAGCTGCATTTCCCCCCATCTGGCAACTGACCCAGGAAGCCCTCCTGTTTCCAACAGCCACTTTTAGCTGCTCTTTGCTGAGCAAACAGAACTCTCCCGGCAAACCATGAGGTCAGCCCTTTAAATGTCTTCAGGAATTGTGTGGGGAAGTGAGTACCGTCAGGGGCCAGTGGGTTCAAGGCAAAGAGGACTATGTTTCATCAGGGTCTGTTTCTTCTTTTTTCCAAGTTGACCAATTTCCTATGTTGAATTAAACAAACTACAGATACCAATAGACTTCTGAACTAGGTGAACTTTCTCGCTACTTTCATTCATAGTCTGTCTTATAGACCCCAAAAAACTCTAATGCTACCCCCAAATTTCCACCTCCCTTTCATCAGAGCCATCAGAACCAATTCTTAAGTCTCAAGGAAAATCATAAAAGATTTAAGAAACGATAAAAGCTAACACACATAGTGCCTGCCAGAAACAGGACTTTACAACTCATTAACCTTCTCCCAAACCTCATCATCCTAATTTTACAGAAGAAGAAACTGAGGCACAGAGACGTTAGGGACGTTGCCCAGATTTATGCGGCTGATAAGCCAAAGAGCGCATCTTAGCAGCCAGGCTCCAGAGCCCAGCTCTGAATTTCACACTCAGTATCTTGCGACGTCTCAGCTATTTGTATGTTCGAAGAATTTCTCAATCTCATCCAAGTTGTCATAGATGCTCTTAGTCTACAGGGATAGTCTCTCTTTAATTTCTGATGCTAATAACCATGTCCTCTTCCCTTTTCTCTTGTTCAGCCTGCCTCGAGGTGTATCAGTTGTATCGACCCTGCAAATAAACCAACTTTTGTTTGACCTGATTTTTTTCTATTTTTGCCCCATTTTTACTTCATTGATTTCTTCTCTTACCTTAATTTCCTTCCTTCTACTTAACTTTGAGCTTATTTTTATCTTCTTTCTTAGTTTTTTTTTTTTGAAGTTTGATTTATTTAAGTAATCTCTATACCCCACGTGGGGCTGGAACTCGTGACCCAGAGATCAAGAGTCACGTGTTCTTCTGACTGTGCCAACCAGGCACAGCTTCTTTTTTAGCTTCTCAAGGTGGAATGCTTAGGTGATGATTGTAGAATTTTCTTTGTGTCTAATATAAGCATTAAAGGTGTAAATTTCCCTCTGAGCAATGCGTAAATTCCACAAATTCTGAATACAGCTTGAGATTCTTTCTAACTTCTCTTATAATTTCTTCTTTGACCCATGGGTTACTTAGAAGTGTCTTGTTTAATTTCCAGATATTTGGAGATTTTGCAGATATAGTCTTTTCATTTAATTACATTATCAAAAAGGTATTTGTTTTACATTCATTGAGACATTTTATAACCTAGCGTATGGTCTCTCCTGGTGAATAGTCTGTGTGTACTTGGAAAGGATACGTACTCTGCCACTGTTGGTATAGTATTTTATCTGTGCTGTTTGGGGCATATTGATGTTGTTTTCAAATCAATATCCTTATTAGTTGTTTAGCCGCTTATCAATTATTAAGAGAATAGTTTTAAAATCTCTAACAATAATTGTGGATTTGTCTATTTTTCTTTTTCATGCTCTCAGGATGTATTTTGCAGTACATGGAGGAGGGGGTCGGCAGAGGGAGATGGAGAGGAAGAGAGAGAGAATCTCAAGCGGTCTCCCCGCTGAGCACAGAGCCTGACATGGGCTCAATCCCACGACCCCCAGATCATGACCTGAGTCGAAATCAAGTCGGACACTTAACCCGCTGAGCCACCCCGGCACCCCTGTGGATCTGTGTCTACTGACCCCTGGCTAAAAGTCATATTTTCATATTTTCTCACAAGCCTGGTAACCTATCAAGGTTTTCTGGGGACGGTCGAAAGTACGCTTTACTTTAGGACCACTTCTGCGTTTTTTTCAAAGCTGTGGCCTTTCCAGAGCCTACAGAATAGCTGGCTGATTGGAACCAGAATGTTCCTCAGCCCTCAGCCCACTATTTACCCAAAGACTCGCGGGGTCCCTATAAACACTTCCACAGTCCCTGTTCTGCGTACCTTCTTTTTCTCGGGTAGCCTGCCCCCGCAAATCCCAGCTGCCCCCCCTCCCCACACTCTGACCTGTGCTTGCTCCCCCATTTCCGTGAGGCCGCCATGCTGTTTGCCACCCACTCCCCCTACTAATAGAGTCCAGAGACCCGGGGAAAGCAGGAGGCTCCCCAAATTTGTTTTCCTCCTCTCAGGAATCAAAGTTCTGCATTCCCATTGCCCAGTGTCTAAAGAAAATGGCTTCATGTATTTTGTCCAGTTTTCTAGTTGCTGATTGCAGGAAGTCTAACCAGCTGTCCGTTACGCTATCATGACCACAGCAGATGTCAGACCTGACTATTTATTTAAATAAATACTATAATAATATAATATAAATAAGACTATTTATTAAAATAACATTTCCTGAGCCCTGACTCTCTAGTAGATATCGTGTTCAAAGCTTTTTCAGCATTGTTCTGTTGAATCTTCATGTAAACCTCAAAAAACAGGTGAATTTTTTTTCTTATGATAAACACAAAACTGAGGCTTAGAGAGGTTACAAAACTTTCCCCAGCTCATACAGCTGGGAAGTCATGAACCAGGACCAGACCTATGTGATTCTAACTCGCTTCCCTCCTTTTAAAAGACTTTCCTCCCTTTTAATATTGAATTATTATTTTTGCTGATTATAAAAGTACTGCATGTTTATTGAATGAATGTTTAAAAATATGAAGTGTGAAAAGAAAAATCTACAGTTCTTACATGTTTAAAAATTTTCAGTCATTTATTTTTAAAGATTTTATTTATTTATTTATTTATTTAAAAGATTTTATTTATTTGACAGAGAGAGATCACAAGTAGGCAGAGAGGCAGGCGGGGCGGGGGGGAAGCAGGCTCTTCGCTGAGCAGGGAGCCCAATTGGGGGCTCGATTCCAGGACTCTGGGATCATCACCTGAGCTGAAGGCAGACGCTTAACCCACTGAGCCACCCAGGTGTCCCTGAGTATAATTTTTACTGGCCACCTCATATTCTGACACACAGCTTTAGCATTATTAATTTAACCAATCCTGTGTTGTTGAACATTTGTATTGTTTTTCATTATTCTAAAGAACACTGAAAAAGAGATCTTCCTGGAATAAGTATTGGTGAAAATATAAGATTATTCCCTCAAGAACAATTCCTGTAAATGACATGACTGGATTAGAGAGGATGCACAGGGGCACCTGGGTGGCTCGGTTGGTTAAACGGCTGCCTTCGGCTCAGGTCATGATCCCAGCGTCCTGGGATCGAGTCCCGCATCGGGCTCCTTGCTCGGCGGGGAGCCTGCTTCTCCCTCTGCCTGTGCTCGCTCCTGCTCTCTCTCTCTCTCTGACAAATAAATAAAATCTTTAAAAATAAATAAATAAATAAATAAAAAGAGGATGCACATTTTGAAACATGTTGCTAAAATTCTCCCTAGAAAGCCGATGTCAACTTCCCCGACGTCCTTCCAGGAACAGTTTAAGGGAGCGCGATTTTGCCGGACTCTTGGGGCGCTGAGGACAGACTGACACACCGGTGTCCTGTCTTTACCGCCCCCC
>ML099639.1:0-25300 GCA_003697995.1 Taxidea taxus jeffersonii
CGTAAATAGAGATTTATTTTCTTACAGTTTTAGAGGCTGGGAGTCTAAGATCAAGGTACAGTAGAGTTGATGAGAATGCTCTCCTTGGTTTGCAGATGGCCATGTTTCACTGTTTCTTTATTTGGCCTTTCTTCTCTGCATATGCATGGAGAGAGATCTCTGGTGTCTCTTCCTTTTCTTATTGGGTTAAAAACCCACTCTTATGAGCCTTTATTTACCTCCTTAGAAGCCCTGTCTCCAAATATGTTCACACTGGGGGTTAAGGCTTTAACGCATTAAATTTGGTGGGGATGAGGGGGCACAATTCAGGCCATAACAAGGCTCACGATAATTTCTTTTATACTTTGGATTATAATCCAATACTATATTATTTATTTTGTTGTCCAAGGAGCCTTTGGGAGCTTTCAAGTTCACTCTTGTGTCCCCTTGATACCCCCATTAATTGGTTTGTTGTTGTTTTTTTTTTTTTAATTTTTGTTTTTTTAAGTAGACTCTACATCCAGGGTAGATCCCAACGTGGGATTTGAACCCTGAGAACAAGACCTGGACTGAAACCATGAGTTGGATGCTCAACCGACTGGGCCACCTGGGTGCCCTCCATCAGTTTGTTTTTTGAGCACTCCTTATTTTCTACACTACAAGATGCTCCAACTTAATCTTACATATTTCTTTACCTAGCCCTAGAATCAGCCACTTCTCTAAGGAATCCTCTTTCTTTTAATGGAGAATGATTTTAGACACACAAGCTGGTCCCTGGATCTGCACGTTGCTACTAGGTGTTGCCTCTGGGCTCACTCAGTGATAGCACTTGTTTTAATGTCTCTTATGTTGATTTTTCAAAGAGTCTCGTGATCTTTTCCTAGCCCAAATCTAGAAAATAGAAATGGGGTAATAGAAAAAGTAAGTTCTTGGGGCGCCTGGGTGGCTCAGTGGGTTAAGCCTCTGTCTTCGGCTCAGGTCATGGTCTCAGGGTACTGGGATCCAGCCCTGCATCGGGCTCCCAGCTCAGCAGGGATCCTGCTTCCCCCTCCCCCTCTGCCTGCCCCTCTGCCTACTTGTGATTTCTCTGTCAAATAAATAAATAAAATCTAAAAAAAAGAAAGAAAGAAAGTAAGTTCTTGGGAATTAGAGGGACATTCATTTATCACTTACCAGACATGTGACCTCCTGCAAGTTACTTAACCCTATAAAGTTTAGGTTTCTTCATTTTCAAAATGGAATATCTAAAAAATATTAAAAGAAATTATATATATAAAGGGTAAAGGAAAGCATCAAGCTCATGACCAATAAATATTAATAACCCCTCAGCATATAGGTCACCTATTATTTCTGCAATTGGACCATTGAGCAAGAGATAAATGTTTTGGTAAATATTCTTCTCTACATGTAAAATCTAATACAAGAATTGGTTGACTTATTCATTAAGGTTTTGTCCTGTATTCAAACCAATTATTGGACAATTCTACATGTGTATATAAATTTTACTCCAAATTCAAAATATCTGAAGCTAAATTATTTTCCCTAAACTAAGTCCCACATTAGAATGTTACATTTCTAAAAGGAGCAACGTAATTCACCCAAATAATGCAGACTCAAATTCTGGTTATGCCAGACTAGATATTTCAGACTAACCCTTCTGCTAAGTACAACTTTTAGAAGTTGACAAAGTATTTTTGCCTGGTCTTAAAGTCATTAGCGCATTTATAAGGAATTGCTGAGCCAATGTCCATGAGACCTGGTAGCCAATATCTGGAGCCATGTTTCCCTAGAAGAATCTTTTATTTTTCTAATGAAATGGAATAAGAAGAGGTTGGGGTGGGAAGGGCTTATAGGGTGAAGGGAACAAAAATTGTAATCCATGGTCTTGGAAGAAGTTTGTTCAATGGTAAATATTCCACACTTAAGGTTAAGACCCCAAGAATTTACACTCTAAGGATGAATTGGAAATAGATTGGCCCTTCCAGAAACAAGCCCAGATGTGAGTCACCTTGATCTATGAAAACTGATTAAAGTGAATTAGCAGTATTATTGCCTATAGAAGCCTGCCAGAAATAAGTGTAAACTCTATCTGGACAAGACAGATTCATTCTAGGCCTAAGGTTACTTGTGTATCTTCTACTATACGATATCTGGCATTTAATTTTTTTAAAATGTTGCTATGTAAGAGGCACACAAAGAGACAAGATGTGACCAAAACATAAGAGAAACAACAGATAACATAAACAGACATCTCCCACACAATTCACATAATAAAGTTAACAGACCAAAAATTTAAAATAACCCTGAAAATATTTAATAAATTTAAAACAAGAATAATAACTTTGGCAGAGAACTAGAAGCTATGACAATAAACTAACCTATGGCAATTCTGTAACTTAAGGATACACTAACCAAAATGCAAAACTTGATAGACTGATTTAGCATCAGATTAGTCACAATTATAGTGATAATCAGTAAGATGAAAGATAAATCAGAAGAAAAATATTAAGACAAAACATGTAGAAATAAACAGATGGAAAATGTCAAATAAAATAAGAGTACAGACTATACCATGAAAGTTAAACATACCCTAACTGACATTTCAAAAGGAGATGGCAGTGGAAAAGAAATAATATTTGAAAACATACTAGCTGATAATTTTTTTAAAGACAGTAACCCAGAGATTCAAAAAGTTCAAACTTAAAAGTATAGAAGTATACATTTTGGGGCAGCTGTGTGGCTCAGTGGGTTAAGCCTCTGCCTTGGGCTCAAATCATGATCTCAGGGTCCTGGGATGGAGCCCTGATAGCATCTAGCACCCCCCACCCCACCCCCACCTGCCTCTCTGCCTACTTGTGATCTCTCTCTCTCTGTGTTAAATAAATAAACAAAATCTTTTTTAAAAAGTATACATTTTTAAAAACCACTATACACAGCACACTAAAAACAAAACTTTTGACCACCCATTGTCATTGCATTGTACCTTCTTAATTCTGGTCTTTATTTTTTCACATGTAGACTAATATAACTATGTACCAGCTATTCTCTGTTTCTCCCTCATTTACATAACTTTTTTTTTGCATTATGAAAGTTGCTCTTTTTTTAAATTTTTTTATTTAATTTCTTTTCAGTGTAACAGAATACATTGTTTATGCACCACACCCAGTGCTCCATGCAATACGTGCCCTCCATAATACCCACCACCAGGCTCCCCCAACCTCCCACCCCCTGCCCCTTCAAAACCCTCAGATTGTTTTTCAGAGTCTATAGTCTCTCATGGTTCAACTCCCCTTCCAATTTCCCTCAACTCCCTTCTCTTCTCCATCTCCCCATGTCCTCCGTGTTATTTGTTATGCTCCACGAATAAGTGAAACCATATGATAATTGACTCTCTCTGCTTGACTTATTTCACTCAGCATAATCTCTTCCAGTCCCATCCATGTTGATACAAAAGTTGGGTATTCATCCTCTCTGATGGAGGCATAATACTCCATAGTGTATATGGACCACATCTTCCTTATCCATTCGTCTGCTGAAGGGCATCTTGGTTCTTTCCACAGTTTGGCGACGATGACCATTGCTGCTATGAACATTGGGGTACAGATGGCCCTTCTTTCCACTACGTCTGTATCTTTGGGGTAAATACCCAGTTGTGCAATTGCAGGGTCATAGGGAAGCTCTATTTTTAAATTAATATGCCTAAAACATCATTTGTTACCCACCAAAAACAAGAAAACAAACAAACAAAAAAAAAACAAAGCAAAACAAAAAAACCTCGAGATTTTTTGGTAACCTCCCTACAAACTGCTCTTGCCCAACGGAGTATTAACTGAGAAGGCTCAACCAAGACAACAAGGCACAGTGGTTGGGAGTATGACCATCTCCAGGCTAGGGTCAGCCAAACAGTGAGTACCTGACGTCCCTGGTGAAAAGTAGGCACATGTGGATAATGGAGAAGAAAGGAAATGTCATTCAATATAACCAATTAGAAATGTAAGTAATAATAATGACTAACACTTCTGTTGCTTTTCATATGGGGTCTTTTATAGGTTTATACATTTCAACTCATTGAGTCCTCATAGGTCTTTGTGATACACTGTTAGATCTTCATTTTATAGTTGGGGAAACTGAGGCATAGAAGTGGTAAGTAACTTGCCCATGGTCTTATAGGTAAGTGGCAAAGCTAGGCTGTGAATCCAGATATCTGGCTCTGGAATTCATGCTCTTAATGCCTACACAGCCTCAGAGAATCATACCATGACTGAGATGACAGCAGCAGAAATTTAGTGTTCAAGAGAGAAATGTTCACAATGTTTAGGGCTAATCTCTCACCTTGCAAGAGTGAGATGCAAATGAGTGAGATCACACAGGGACTAAGGGCTGGACAACATTCCCGACATTATTACAAAAAGAATTACAATTTAGAGCCCTTCCCTCTCTGGGATTACCATTACTTCCCTGATTTGGTAGCACACTAACTAGTGGCAAAAGTTTTTCAGGGATTTTGTAGGAAGTTATTCTAATATCTACTTTGAACAAGTTCTCCTTGCAAACCAGTTGAAAACTGGGCTAAGCCTAATCCATTTGGTTTAGTTTTCTCCTTCCAGTAACTCGACTTGGCGTCTTTCTTTTTCCTTTATGAGGGTATTTTAACTTTCATCTGCTGGTTTTAATTTAACTTGTCATATTTCTATTTTTTTGTGCATGTGCCCAGAGGCCTTTGGGAAAAGGACACATTTTTTAATAAGTCAAAACAATAAAAACCAGAAAGGTCAACTTAAGTCAATTAGTCACGTTTTAAGCAATCAAGTAGAAGACAAAAAATTTACTTCCAACCTTCAAGTCATTCTCTTAAAGACTGCTAAGACTAGAAACAGATTAGGGCATTCCTGAACAGAGGGAATTGAAGTGATCAAGGCCATGGGCATGCATTACTCACTGTCATGGTAAGTAGGAGGCTTTTTTACGTAAGTTACACAGATGACAAAATACACTAAATGCCCTAACTTGATTCTGGGTACACAGATGAATTCTGCTAAAACTAAACTTCTCTAAGTCAATGGCCCTAAACAAGTCATAGGATTCCTTATTTTCCAGATCTGAGTGAATAGGTGAATAGGATTATAACTATATATAGATATATAGGGATCTCTCTCTCTCTCTCTCTCTCTATATATATATATACATATATATATATATGTATATATATACATATATAAAGTTCTGGCATGAATAGTCTGGGTTTTTTTAAAGATTTTATTTATTTATGTGACAGAGAGAGAGATCACAAGTAGGCAGAGAGGCAGGCAGAGAGAGAGAGGGAAGCAGGCTCCCTTCTGTGCAGAGAGCCCGATTCGGGACTCGATCCCAGGACCCTGAGATCATGACCTGAGCTGAAGGCAGAGGCCCTAACCCACTGAGCCACCCAGGTGCCCATGAATAGTCTGTTTTATTCTTTGGCTTGTCACATTTATGTATTCTTTGTGGAAAAAGATCTCATAAAAGTTTTCCCAGCTTACTCTCAGCCCCGTTATTCTCTGAGCACACCTTCTTAGTTTTCCTCCTGAAGCTTATTAATTTATCCATTAATCTTCTTGTTATCAGGTTGCTAGCTCGTCGGCCACCTATCTCCTCACTAGATCATAGGCTCCATGAAAGGAGAAACTCTATCTCTTTAGGTCACAATTGTTTCTCCAGGGTTGGCTAAGACATAGCCGGAGCCCATGCTTGTTGCTGAATGGTTAAAGAAAATGAATGAACAAACCACAAAATCAAGTAGGCAAGTGAGTTCGAGTCAGACTTAGTCTTTATATGGATGACATGGAAATCTGATTTGGAATTTGCAGTTATCTGGGAAAATAATAAATATTATTTTTTAAAGATTTTATTTATTTATTTGACAGACAGATATCACAAGGAGGCAGAGAGGCAGGCAGAGAGAAAGAGAGGAGGAAGCAGGCTCCCCGCTGAGCAGAGAGGCCAATGTGGGGCTCGATCCCAGAATCTTGGGATCATGACCTGAGCCAAAGGGAGAGACTTAACCCACTGAGCCACCCAAGCGCCCCGAGAAATATTATTTTTATGGGCAAATTCCTTCCTTCCATCCCTCTTGCCTATCTTCCTTTTTTCTTTTTCACCTGACAATTTGCAAAACTATAATAAGGAGACAAAGACGGTGATGAATGTGGGAGAGATCAATTCAATATTGGGAAACTTTTTAATGAAAAAAAAAAAAAAACCATCTAAGTGGCTGTGAGATCAAATCATTTTTCATGAGAAAATTCCATAGGATCACAGACACTAGAGGGCAGTCCTAGGCACCCTTGTCCTGTCTTCCAGAGGCTGAATAAACACAGCGACCTACCCTGGGGTTTAAAACACACTCATATCATAAAATCTTGAAATAAAAATAAACTAAAACACACTCGTATCAACAAATCAGATGCTCCAGCCTTCCTCTCCTCCTGCCATTGGAGGACTTCCTCCGTGACTTCCTACCTATGGCTGGAGAGCTTCTTGGGGTGACTCAGCTGATTCTTTTCAGCCTCCGGAAGTGTGAGAAAGCCATTTTTGTTTTTTATAGGCCACTTATTCTGTGGTATTTTGTTTGGCAGCCCGGATGGGCTAAGACACCTGGGACAGGCACAGGTGGGGAAGAATGCCTTGCTCCCCATTTTAAGTGACCCTCTTCCCCAAAGACTAGCATGGTACCGCCCTGAACCAGGTTAAGGTTTAACCTTACTGAAATTTAATGATAATAATAATAACCCCCCCCCGAATATATCCCCACGGCCTTATTTGGCACTGGAGGCATAAGCTTATAGTTAGCATTCTCTGGGGAACCTAGCGGCTAAGATGTTGCGAGTCCACTTCCCACTCTCCACTCCCCCTCCTCTTCTCCCCGCCAGCTCGCTTCAGTCACTTTGGGCAATCAGTTAGTCAAAGGCCCACCTCACCAACCCAGCAACACATGTAGGTTCTTCCGGATTCTGGAGCAAGCTGGCCCTAACTGAAATCTGTACATCATTCAAGATTCTGAGTATGGGTTCAGGTCTCCCTGCGGACTTGCTTCTCGGGAAGGTTTGCCCCCAAATGTCAAGGATTTGAAAGAGCGTTATTTTCCTTAGTTACCTTCCCTTTGGAGGAAGACTTTATTTATTTTTATTTTTATTTAAAGCAGAGCTGTATTTAAAGGGCTCACTCTAAAAAGAGAGCAAGCCAGAGTCTGTTTTTGACTAGTGGGAATTTTCCTGCAGCTAGACTAACTGTTGGCCGTACTTCAACACCGGCCGACACGTGGGCCACGGCTATAGCACTTGTAACTCAAAAATAGCTAGTAAGATCCTGAAGGGAAGCTACAAAAGAGAATTACAAACACAATTATCAAAAAAGCAATAATAATAATAATTTTTCTGTAGTGAGAGTCACCCTCCAGGTACCAGAATAGAAACTATGCGGACATAAGCTTATGTTAGCAGAGATATTTGATGGATTTAAAAGTTTGCCTTAAGTTTAACTGACAGGTTTCTAGTAATCAGTTGTTTCTAATAATGCAGAAAAACTGAACATAGTCGAGCAAAAGAAAACCCCCAAGATCATGTCAATTACCTAAAATATGAGAAGAAATTGAAAAACTGCCTTTCATTTTTTTGGTGCATTCATCTTTAAAGCCACTGGAACCTTCAAGAACACACTGTGTTTTACATGGGCTTGTTTTGTAAATGGTTTAATGAACATACTGAAAATGTGGTTGTATGAATGAAGTAATCATGTGGGGGTTCTCCTACCTCTTGATTTGAAGGCAGGATCACATTCTATCATATAAAGAAATCGATTTAAACGTAGTAGGAACAACACTTGGTTATTAAGTCACAAATGTATTTGGTCTTCTGTTAAAAAGTACACACTAATGGTTAAATGTTACGGCATCTCTATTTTTAAGTATTCGGTACATGGCTGCAACCCAGAGATCATTTTTTCCTGTAATACTTTTTACTTATTTATTTTTGGAGAGTTTGGGCCAAATCTGTTCCATCTTTGACCTTTGGGTTCTTTTCTTTTTAGGGAAACGACGATGTATACCTTTCCCAGTATTAAACATACACACAAACTCACATGCATGATAAACAATTCCCAGACTTGCTTTTCTGACAAATAAATCAGTGTTAGTAGATCTTTAAAATGCCAAACTTTTCATTCAGCGTGGGACCTGTCACTGTCCATGTGTTTCTTTGACAGCACCCCAGGCCTCACTGATTGGCATGGTTCCCATGTGTCAGAAGAGTGAAATGTACAAGACACCTATTCAGACCTATCCTGTCCCTGTAATTATTGCAGGTTTTTTTTTTTTTTCTTTTCTTTTTCCGCCTGGCTTCTTCAGAGATTTACTACTCTCTCAGGCTTCTGGCCTCCCAGGGAGGTCAAAGAGCTTCAAGTTTCTACTCTTTTAATACCAGGGTAGCACCAAATCTTGTTTCAAGACCTCTTGGAGAATGCCACCTCTCAATCACTACTCACAGAGATGCCCAAAGAGTCAGCCCAGCATAGCTTACTAACTCTAGAAAGGTGACTTCTCAGTATTATCATAACTTTAAAAAATGCTCTTATAGACCTCATAGGATAAGGAACCGGCTTTGATATCTGACAGTCCTAGGTTCATATTATACCATTTCTTCGCTCTGTAAATATGGATATTATTGCATTTCTCCAAACCTGAATGCACTCATCTGTGGGATGGAAAGGATGCCATTAAGAATATAAGCTTACTAAGTTAAGAATAAGTATGTATTAGAAAAGAAGAACAGTACATGTACCCAATGGTGTGGCAGTAAGTAGAATTCTACTCTATTGACTCTATTTTGAATAAAAGGATAAAGAATACACTGGAAATATTGCAATGCAAGGGAGTACAAAAGGGGATACCATGGTGATGTGTTGCCCTATACAAATCAAAGCATTCTATACCTTATAGTGACTTCCGCCCAGTAAGTTGGTATGGGGGCCAAGCACATGTCTAAGACAATGTTACTACTTTCTACCTATTTAGGCATTCTTCTCCTACCTAAGACTGCCCTGCAGTATGAGGAATTTCCAAATTTCAACATGCCAGTGTCAGCAAGCTTGGGGGTTGAGGTTATCCCTTAGTCTCAATGTCAGCAACAGCTCTGAATGCGCCCATGTGTATGTTTCATATGAATTACTCATTGAAATTTACTACAGGGAACATCACTTTTATTAACATTGTAACCTAACCAGAGTCCCAGACTCCATGGCCAACACAACACAAATGGACTTTTGGACTGAGGAAAAAAAAAGTTTTTTCTACCATCTACTCTTAAGTCCTTATCTGGGAAAGGACTATCCAGTTAGGAAATGATCCAGATGAGATGAATTGCTGGGTAATCCAATAGCTTATTGATTTCTTACTATTTTTACAGGGATCAGCAAAAATAAAGACATAAAATTCAAATCAGTCTACCAAGTGAGGTCTAATGTGAGAGACATAAGGAAGTCCAGCTTTTCAGTGGGCTTAGAGTTTTCCTGTGGACAGACTCCCAAATCTGCCCCGCCAGATTGACCACTGCCGGAAATTTATGCTTCCAGAGCCTGTGGGGCTGCCAGACTCAACTCAGACTCAACAGGGCCAGCATCTGACTCACAGCAGGCCTCCCATCCTCTCCTTGCCCATGGCTACTGTTTGTATTCTTCTAATGGATACCTTCACACTCACCTTGGACGCCCCTTCACTTTCATACTGCCATTAATCCTCTGACCTTTTCCCTTCTCATTGATGTGGTGGCTTTCGCTCTCCTACTTTCTGTGAATCAGGTCAAGGTCCTCATCAGCCAGTGCATCTGGGGGATAGTTTCTTGGCTTTCCCTTGCTTCTAACAACCGCTCCCTGCACCTCCCCCAACCCACCTCGTTGCCAGCAAATGTTTTCAATCCCTGTGAGTGCCTCATGCCTCTGTTCTAGAACCGGCTCTCTCAGCCTCAATAAATGTTCTTGTTACTAAGATCCTCTGTCTCGGGAGATCCATTCCTATTTCCTGCCACTCCCTGACCCACTCTTTTATTCTAGCCTTATACAACCCTTGCCTCTCAGCCTGGTGTCAGTGATACTTTCCCTCAATGTTTCCGCCCATAATGCCGAAGTCCAAGCCTCCTATTCCAATTCCAGCCCAAGTCTACATCTGCCACCAACTCGCCTTAAAATACTTGGGGAATTGCTTACCTTTCCTGTCTCTACACTCCCTTGCTATTTAGCTCCAGCCCCCGCCCCCACCCCAAGGCTAACCCTTACTTAATTGCCTGTTCACGCATTAGCCCTGTTTCCCCATAAGAGCATGGGATGTGAGGATCTCTACCATTCTTCTTCATCCTACTCATTCTTCAGTCCCTCCCTCAAGCAGAGGACACAGGAAGGGATCATTAGTACCCCTGAAATGAAACTGAAGTTTGGACTTCTGTAGGGGAGCTGAGGGCAAATCTTTAATTCGAACATTTCTAACTCTGTTACTCTTCATCACAATTACACGGAGCCATGGAAGATTTGGGACCAAGGAATTCACATGCCCTCCTCCCCCTCCCCCGTCCCCGGAGCCTTTGAGAAAGACCTACAGGAAGGTTTTGTTTACCAGACTGGGGGGTCGGGTGGGGGTGGAAGAGAGTATTGTTGGGTTTAAGCGCTCAGCGCAGCCACAGACAAACTCGCGCATGGACCCTGAGGGTCATCAGGCTACAGAGGTGATGCTAGGACACCGGCTTTTTCTTGCCTCGTGGTGCGGTACGATTTCACATTCTTCCGTTTCGGAGAAACTAGGGCAGACTCTCGTCCCATGCGGGGGGCACAGCTCCCAAAAACAATGGCTTGAAGGGGGATGTGCGGGATTCAGAGCGTCCGTGAGATGCGACTGCAGCGGATAGTCAGGCGGCCGAAGCAGGCTCCCGGCGCCGGCCTCCAGCAGCGGCTCGCGCGGCGGGGAGTCTCCCGGACTCCCGCCCGCAGCCCGCGGATTCGCCGCTAGGAGGCGCCGTGAGCGCGCCGGGCCCCCTCCCGCTGCCAGAGGAGGGCTGGCATCCCCTCCGCCAGCCCCTGAGCCGGCCGGGGAGCAGGCGAGGAGCAGACCGCAGAGGACGCGCGGCGGAGCGCCGGGGGCTGTCACCGCGGACGTGCCGTGCGCCCCGACCCAGGACGCGGGCATCTGGGCACCGCCACCCGCCGCCCCCTCGAAGGAGCCGGGCCGGTGTCTTGGGCTCCCGCTCCCGGTTGAGCACCCGCCGGGGCGGAGGGCGATGTCTGCCGGGGCCCGCCGCGGTCCCCGGGGCAGCCTGGCGCCTCCGCTCGCGCCCCTCTGGTGCTTCTCCGCCGCGCTGGGCGTGCTGTGGACCCCAGCCTCGCAGGCGTTCAACTTGGACGTGGACAAGCTCACGGTGTACAGCGGCCCCGAGGGCAGCTACTTCGGCTACGCGGTGGACTTCCATATACCTGCCGCTCGCACGTAAGTCGCCCAGCGCAGGGAGTTCTCGCGCGGGGACGAATCCGGACACAGGCTGGGTCCCTGCCCGTCTGCCGGGGGACGCGCGCCGGTCCCCGCAGCCCCGATGGAAGGAGATTCCTGAGATTCCATCCCGCTGCGCACTTGGGGTCCCGTCAGGCTCCCCCGCCTCTTGTCCCCCTTCCATGCTAGATGTGCCTTGTGAACTTTTAAGTAGAGACATGCCACTTGCATAGAAAACGCAAGTCCTGGGGAGCTCCCAGGACTCGAGCAAAGACTGGAGCATCATACAAAGGGGAAAACGGGACCTAACAGACTCAAGCCACTTAAAACAACGGACCACAGCACGGTCTGTTTTTGCATAGCCTGTAACAATTACGTGTCTGGACGCAAGTGCTGTCTGCTACAAGCAGCTGGGCTCTGTCCTTTGCTATGTCCCCCCTCTTCTCTCATCTCACTGTATACATAGCTCCACCTAGAGAAGAATTAGGACTATCTGCACCCTCTTCAAACCAGGTTTCAGACGCCCGTAGGTTTCCAACAGGAAATCAAGTTTGACAGTCGGTCTCCATCATAAATACGTTTCTGCCCCTGACCCCCACCCCAGTCGCAGTGAGCACGCCCGCTACGGAGGCTGCATCGCGTCCCACGTTTATGATTCCCAAGGAGTGATTTTCTCTAACCCTTTCGCAGAGCGAGTGTCTTGGTGGGGGCGCCCAAAGCCAACACCAGCCAGCCAGACATCGTGGAAGGGGGAGCCGTCTATTACTGTCCTTGGCCGGCCGAGGGGTCTGCGCAGTGCAGGCAGATACCGTTTGACAACACCAGTAAGTGATATTTGTCATTCTCAGCGGTGTGTCCTTGTTTCAAAGAACCGGAGCCGTCCTGGACTTAACTCCCCACTTTGGTTGTACTCATTTGGCCTGTCTGATGAGTCTGTGTTGTGGGCTGTTCAGGTCCCTAGAGAAATCAGCTTAGTGAGTGAAGGCAAGGAGAATGTCCGGTGAACCCCAGAGAACCTTGGTGCTTTGACCTTGAATAGTTGGGTGTGTCCTAGTGACTTCTGTTTCCTTACTGTCCCAAGATGAGCATTTTCAGCAGATGCTTTGGAGAAATACATATGTTCCACCTTAACCATGATTATGGAGAGAGTTTGGTTGCTTCCCAAGGACAAATCCAGGAAAAGACAGATCCTTAGCATTTCCAGTGCTCAAATTCCGGAGGCAAGCCTCAGCTGCTATAGACTCAGACATCACTCCATGTTGCTGTTTAATTCTTTACAGAAAGAAAGAATTTTCTTTCAAAATATTGGATATTGGATGCAAACTAGTACAGGCAGAGTGTGGATGGATTACATCCATTTCCAAAATCCCTAGACAGATGTTTCTTATTTAATTAAAGGGAAAATACATTTTAACCAATTCAGGCTGGTTAGGTTTCCTCTGGTGTTTTCTCTTTGGGTCCTGAGAAAATAATTTTACCGTAATGCTTTCAAAAACATTAACACTGAATGTTTTAATTTGTACCTCTAAAACTTTATGAATTCCAAAGGTATACATTATCAGAAACCAAATATCTCTTTTCATAAAGATATGAACTCAAATAATGGTCTTTGATGATCAGTCATTTAAAATACCTTTTGTACCACACAACTATTTTTATGACATCATTCTTTTTTTTTTAAGATTTTTTTTTTTTAATTTATTTGACAGGCAGAGATCACAAGTAGGCAGACAGGCAGGCAGAGAGAGAGGAAGGGAAGCAGGCTCCCTGTCAAGCAGAGAGCCCGTTGCAGGGCTCGATCCCAGGACCCTGGGATCATGACCTGAGCCGAAAGCAGAGGCTTTAACCCACTGAGCCACCCAGGCGCCCCAACATCATTCATCATTGTTACATTAGTGTGCATTTAGAATATCTGTAGAAAATCCATTTTCACAGCATTTTGATGAAATTGGATGGATGGTATTTACTTGTTACTTTATCCAGTTTGCAACTTTCTATTTTAAAAAATTAAATAATTTTGATTCTATCAATACAGAAACCATTTCAAAGAAAAAAAATCCTATGCAAGGCTTATCTTGAATTATGACCAAATTAAGAAAATACTTCATAAAAACATTTTCAAATTATGTTTTTCACATGTATCCATATATAGTCACTATAACTCATGTTCCATTTTATTAAGTAACTCAGTTACTCCGTCCCAACTTTTATAAGCTTTTACTTTTAAATGTATTAGAAATTAGAAAAATTAAGCCACTTGATGTTAATTTGTAAAATATATCTTTTAACTAGTTGTTTAATTGGGATTTTAAATGCTTTTGATTACTGACCTACCTCTAGTTTAAGAACAAATTTTCTAAATCAGGATTAAGCATAAAAGTAATGGCTTTTTAAATAATCCATATCAAAACCATTTGTATTTTTAAAAGTCTCTAAAACCCAAGCCTGGATAAATAAAGACATAAATCAATGGTATTATTTGAATTTAAGTTAAGGGAAATAAGTATTTATATTTTAAGATATGTTCTTGTATTTTTACCAAGAAGCAATCTGTATCATGGACATGAGTTTTATAACCTGCTAGAACATTCCTATAACATACCAAATCAGGATCTGGTTAGTATATTTTTCCTTTGATAAAAGAAGAACCGATGTCTGCCCAGATAGGTCACATCTGAATACCTTTCTAAGTACTAATCCCAGTGGATGTCATGGTTCAACAGATGAAAACCAGAGAATACAGACATCAGTATGAATTTTTAAAAACTGAACACTCCCAACCAAAAAATGTCCAATGTTAAATTGCAATAGGTAGATTTTCCAAAAGTTCCTTCTAGAGCAACTTTTTGGGGATCTGAATTCACTTTCCCATAAAGAAATAATGCTGCAAGATTTTGCTTTGGTTTCCAGAACAGCCCACAGGAATGCACTTAACCCTTATTGTAGCTGAATTATATTTGTAGTGAAGCAGTAGGGGACAAACCTGCACAGTTTTAACAATTAAATAAATAGAAAAATAGTAAGAATGTCAAGAAAAGGTCAGTGTTACTTGGAGAAAGAACTGGGGGCGAATGGCATCCCTTCTGTGCAAGTTCTGAGGAAGACATGTGGGTATCTCAAAGTGTTCTAAAGATTAATGCTGCTGGTTCAACACTTTATCTTATTTGGCTTCTAAATGAATGGAGGTTTTAGGATTTATTTTATTATTATTATTATTATTATTTTGGTAGACAGATGCCCTCATCCTACTATTATACTTAGCAACCATAACTGTAGTGATTTGAGGATTCATAAGTGGGACAAAATAAGGGAGAGAAACGGGGAGGGAGATAGATGTTTCTGAAATAATTGAAATGTTTCTGAAATAATTAAAAATGAAGATAAAAAAGAAGCAAGGCAGAGGAAGTCACACGTCTGTGAGAAATGAATGGTCCCCGGTGGAATGAACAAAGCAGTGGGCTCTGTGAAAGCTTGGAGGAGTCCCAGAGAAGAATCTTTGAGAAAAGAAATTTCCCCTGTTAGCCATCGGGGGGTACTGTGGGCCCAGGAACCTTGGTTGCTGTTGGGAATGGCCTGGGAATGGAGGGGCAAAAGGAATCTGAGGACCTCGGGCTCCATGTTGGCTACTGAGTGGGAGCTAGCTCTCGACACATCATTTCTACCTATTTCTTTATCCAGGCACTCCAGACAATGGAACTGCCAGTGGCTGCCATTTGCTGCGAAGCTGGGGGAGGGAAGGGGAGGCAGTGGGAACCAGTATAGCTCTTCCCAGTTCAAGTCCCTGTTTTTTGGGCACAGGGTGATCTTGGAACCTAAGATGAAAGGCAGAAACACAGGTGCTGCTGACTACGGGTCTGGCAGTCAACGTCACCACACACTTGACATTTATTGACCAACTACTACGTAACAGCCACGTTACGATCCATAAAACACATTTTATGAATAAGGGAAATTGACATCAAAGGTGTTTTTTAAAAAAGTGGCCCGCAAGACCACGGTAAGCAGTAGATGCAGGGTTGCACAAAAGGTCCGCCTGCGACCGAGCCTGCCTCTTTGCCCCACCTTCCTTCCAGGAGTGAGAGAGGACCGGTCCTAACAGGGTGCAAATTCCGGGTCAGAGTCTGTGGAGGTGACACACTGCTTGCCCTGCCTTCCCTACCTCCTCTCCCTCAGCCCCCAATTGCCTTCACAAAGTCCAATTAAAATCATCTTCCAGGGAAGATCTAGAAGGGAAAAGAAGTTGGGATTGAAGGTTGTGGAGAGCAGAGGTCTCAAAAGGAGGCTTTGTCTTGATGGGACTGTTGGGTTGTCTATGTCCCTGGTGTGTCACAGCTCCTCACAGCGTCCTGTGGCCCCTCGGTGGCCCTGGTCAACGGCCTCCTGTCTTAATCTCTGCCCCTTGGCAGCCATGTATGGTTTTCCCAGAAGAGGAAGAAAATTTCTCTGCTTGACAAAGTGTAGTGGCTTTGAGTCCTAACACCCACAAACTGATGTTCACATAAGAGAGCATGCTGGCTCGGGCATAAATATGTATTACGTTTCAAATATTCCTCTAAAAATATAGTTGTAACTTCCCCATCGTTTCTCTGTCTGGCTTTCCTATTACATGTGAATTCAAGTAAATTTGACCTTTTAATGACTTTGGTTTCAACTTGTTCAGGCCCCTGGGGCGTCTACAATTTAGTGTTCACGGTGGTAAAGTAACAAACTCTCTCAACCTAGGCATTGAAGGAGACTGGCCTATAATTTAGTCTGCGAATCTGGTTGTGATCTTGAACTTCAGTTGTAAGGTCAACTGCCTTTTTTTCTTTTTAAAACTTCAACTTAGTTAGATTTTTTTCACTAAGTGATCATTTATTTTATTTTGACCTTATCATGTAAGCTTGATTTTAAAAATTACTTCTCAGCGTAAATGAAAAACTGGGAGGCCAGGAGTAGCCCAGCACTTCAAATGCATGAATACTATTAAAATCTGTGGTCCTTTCAAGTAGGGAGGAAGGAAACCTTAGGGAAGCATATGGCAGTGGGGGAGGTGCAAAGAGTAGATAATTTTCCTGCTCTGTACAAAATCAAGTGGTTGCAAAAAAAACACTTCTCTCATCTCCCTTCTGTCTTTCTCTCTTACTTCACTAGAATAAAATTCCCCCTTCACCAAATTGATCTCTTTCACTTTTGCCTCGGGAACTGTCTAAACTGTGCCCTGTGTCTTAAACAATTTAAAACATCACATCTGCCACATTAATGTTTTTCCTTTCTAAATCTGCTCCAAGGTTCATTTCATCTTTTTCCTACATTTTCCAAACCTGTGTGTGGAGTAAATAAAACTGCGAGATTACAGCCCTCCTGCTAAAGGAGGGAGGGATGAGACAGAATGAATAGAGCTTCATCTTTGGAATGATGAAGGGCAAATTGCAACAATAGTAGCAAAGGCATAGTGTGCAAATATCTGATTATTTTAAATACACAAATGAAACATTTTGAGGAGACAGATAATGGCATGTGCTAATTAATGACGATAATCATCATAACACTAAAAGTAATGGTGAAGCAAGACAGTTGGGAACCACTGGCAATTAGGGACCCACATTAAGAATGAACAGGAAGAGGTAGGCGGGGCCATTGAGATTTGGAAGTCATCTGAGAAAAAGTACTAGAATTTGCCTGGCCTTAATTTAGCATCTCTGTGTTTAAAACAGCAACAAAACAATGAAACCCATAAATGAAGACAGTTTGGTTAGGATATTTCAAAGCTCTGAAATGGTAAGATTTTTCTTAGAGTTGTGTTTTAGCTTGGGGACCGGAAGCCTTTGTGTTGGGGGTCTGTTTTATTTTGTGTTAAGTGAGCCCACAATAAGAAGCAGCTTAAAGCATCTGGTGCCGTGACTGGTACAAGGGTTGCTTTTTGATAATATTGGGTGTGCCCTTTTTCTCATGTGAGGGTTGGGAAACATATTGGTCGCATAAGTCTTGCTTTTTCCAACTTCCTCAGAAAGAAATCAGGTTTTGTTCAGGAACAAAGAGAAGAGAAAAATGTAGGTCAGAGCTATCAAGTAAATGACAGAGGAAATAACACAAATGTGACAGAACTCATGGACAGCAGAAATCTAGGCTGTGGGAAGTTCAACTGAAAGTGGAAAAAGGGGCAGGGGAGGCAGCCAGATAGAACCAGCTCTATGAAGAATTCATAATGCAAAATTAGTATAAGGGCTACTAATCATAAAAATATATAGATACATATATATGCATTGCTGACCCCACTGAATCATGGAGGGTGCGTTAGCTGGATGGTTCGCTTATTCTGGGAGCAACTCATGACAGTTACCATGCCTGGCACACTGCCCGGACAGATGCCACCAAGGTCCCTAAGTTTCTCCCAAATGGCTTACACTTCTGCACAACAGAATATAACTGAGTCCTGATACGAGAAGGGAGGAGGCAGTTGTCCCTACAGCGCATAGCGGCTGAGGAAGCAATTAGAAAAAGGAAGTCCTTGAAACTCTAACTAGAAATGGGAAACAGACCTGCTCCACAGCAAGTTGAGTAGTATGAGCATTAGGCGCCTGATCTGCAAAATTGCCTAATCTGCAAAATTCTTTCAAGAAACTAGAGGTCTATACGATGGAACAGGCTTCCAGGATCTTGGTAAGAAGAGCCCATGCGGTAGCTGCAGCATTCTGGGAGAAAGGTAGGAAATTGTAAAATTTTCCCGAAAATGGAAAAAAGCGATTGGATGTAGAAGGTGACCGGTTTAGAGGTGTGTGTTCAAACTTCACCTGTTTTGTCCAAAGAGCCTGTATCCGTGCACGGTGTTGACGAAGAGTGAAGCCAACTCCCTCTAGTCAGCTTCTGGCTCCATTTCTCATATGTCTTGGTTGTTATCCCCTGTGACTTGCCCAGATGTCTCCAGCTTGCCACACCGCTTACACAACTTACATCTTCAGCAAGATATGTTGAAGTACTGGGTATCTCTCAAATGTGTTACGTAGACACACATGTCCCTGCTCTCCCTGGACCCACGTCCTCAACCATCCAGAACATCTTCTCTCCCAGCCATGATTTTCTGGTACTTCTGGCTTCTTTCTTCCTGCCATTCCCAATGGGAGATACGTTTTAGATGTTAATTCTGAAGTTGTTGCCAATCCTTTTTTAGAAGAAAGGAGGCATAAACACTAAAAAAAGTGATGTTTCCAGGGGCGCCTGGATGGCTCAGTGGGTTAAAGCCTCTGCCTTCGGCTCAGGTCATGATCTCAGGGTCCTGGGATCGAGCCCCGCATTGGGCTCTCTGCTCAGCGGGGAGCCTGCTTCCCCCTCTCTCTCTCTGCCTGCCTCTCTGCCTACTTGTGATCTCTCTGTTAAATAAATAAATAAAATCTTTTTTAAAAAAAAAAGTGATGTTTCCAAATATCCTCCATGTGGGTAGTCAAGCAAATTATGGCCTAATCACTATGGGGAAAATGGTTTTGTTTAATGTTAAGGAAAAAACAAAAAATTCAAAACTTTATCTAGATCTGTTGAAGAGCACAAGAAGGGATATGTGATGAGAGGCTGTCTTTGGGACATGTGATTAAAATTGGATTTTTCTTCTTTTTTTTTTATAATGCATTTCTTAGCCTCATTTTCAAAACCATGATCAGGTATTTATTTATGATCAGGAAAAATAGTGGTAAAAATTAACATGCAAACATTTCTAAATGAAGTTATTGAGTCCACTGAAGGGTTGTGAAGATTTGGTATGGATGGTAGGTAGAGTAGTTAAAAAATTCACTGTTTTTGTATGGCTACTACGTTTCCAAATATTGAAGACCAAGGTTTTTTCCAGTAACAATTACATGTGTAAAAATAAGAAGATGCAGAAGTATTGCCTGTGTTCATTTTTGATTGTCCCTGAATCAATAGGAATATAGACGTGATGGTCTGCCAGGACAGTTTCTAGAGCCTTTTACAAGAAGTGGCTGCTCCTGGGGACAAACCACTGTATAGAACCTACCAATTCAAACGCTAATTTCCTCTTGGAACACCCTCACAGACATCTCCAGAAATAACATTCAGTGAAATATCTTGAGCCAGTCAAGTTGACACATAAAATTAACCATCACACACTGGTGTATCGCTTGCTCACATTGAATGTTTGATGAGTTGGTAAGGACTTGCTTATTCAAGTCACCCAAGGATGCAGGCCACGGGAGGTTCCTTATTGATGTGTGCTTTCAAGAGCACCTCAACTGTAAAGGCAGATAGAAAATTGTACATTGCCTGTGAAAGCTTCTGCCTATATTTGACATATACTACTACTCCTTGCATTTGGTAGCCCAAAGCAGGCCGTGCCACTTATTTCACACTTTTTTAAAAAATCCACACCTAATAAAATTGTATCTACAACCTTTAAAAGAATACTAGGTAGGAAATGCAATAAAAGCAATTGTCTTTGGAAAAAATGTGATTAAAACTGGTTTTTCTTTTTTATCCCTATTGGACATATTTTGTAGGCCATATTTTGGGGACACTGAAATGGTTCTTTGGGACTATAGTCCCAACCCTCACACTTAGGGTAGAGAGCAGATACATGGCAAGGAAATGAAGGTGTTTCTGTCAGCAGATACAAAGATATAAGCAAAACTTTATACCAAAAATCAGTCCTAACCTGACCCATCTGGACTCCATTCTCTACCACAAATATTGTCTGGGAAGACTGAATGGCCTTCATCCTTTCAATCAGGCTCCTTGGGAGACATGCTATTCAATCATAACGTCTTTATCTCCTCAAAGCACCTTTTAGTAAATTTTAACCCACCTTACTTATGAAAACATTATCTAAAGACAGCAATCGAGTTGAAAGTAAAGCTTCATGTTAGCAAACAATAAAATCAAATTTCAGTGATAAGAGGAGTGTTAGTAACTTTCTACAAGCAGATACTATTCTAAACAGCTCTGAACAGAGTTCAAGGCCTTACGTACTCTTGTGGAGTTTACAGTGCTTAGCCAGTGGCAAACTGAGAAGAAGGAAGGTAAGAGCAAGGGAACAATGAGTGGTGTGTGTCTGCACCCATGTATTTATTTTAGATTGGGTGGCTATTATGTTCCTGGTGCTGCTGTAACAAATTATCACACACTTAGTGACTTTAAACAACACAAACTGATTATCTTACAGTTTTGGAGGCCAAATTGAAAATAGGTCCGGTTGGACTAAAATCAAGGTGTTGGCAGAGTTGTATTTCTGCTGGAGGCTCTAAGGGAAGAAACTATTTCCTTGATTTTTCCAGTTTCCAAGGTTGCCCACATTCCTTGGTTCATGGCCCTCCCACATTTTCCAAAACCAGCAATGTTAGGCTGAGTCATTCTCCCATGACCTCTTGCCCTTCTTTCCTGCCTCTATCTTCCACTCTAAAGGATCCTTGTTATGGGTGCCTGGGAGCTCTGTTGGTTAAGCGTCTGCCTTCAGCTTGGGTCCTGATCCCAGGGATAGAGTCCCATATTAGGTTCCCTGCTCAGCAGGGAGTCTGCTTCTCCCTCTGCACCCCCCCCCCCACTCAAGCTCGCTTGCGCTCTCTCTCTCTCTCTCTCAAAGATAAATAAATAAAATCTTTAAAAAAAAAGAAAGTATCCTTGTTATGCCAATGATCACACCTGGATAACCTCTTTATCCTAAGGTCAGCTGGTTAGAAACCTTAATTCCTCTTTACCACATCACCTATAATATTCACAGGTTTGGGGGTGATTAATGTAAACATCTGGGGGGGCTATTATTTTGCTTATCACAGGTGGTTAGAGTTTTATTGAGGAGGTGGCATAATTAAACAAGGACCTAAATTAAGTGAAGGAAGGAATGAAGCAATATTGAAGGTTGGGTAGTGGTCCAGCTTCTAGTGAAGTCATTGTTGAAATTTAGAGATGAGTGTGTCCTTGGGAGATGGAGGCTACTGGACTAGATTGAAGTAAGTCAGGGAAAGAGTGACAGAAAATGAGGCCAGAGAGCCAAGTATATAGGCAGTTACCTTAAAGCCCAGGGTCAATGTTTTGATTTTATTCACAGAGTGATGGGCAACCACTGGTGGTTTTGAGTAGACAAGTAAGATAATTTGAATATTATTTTTTCCAAGGCTCGGTTTAACAGACTGTAGACAAGCAAGGAGATTAGACTCTTCCCATTGTCCACTGACAGAGAAGTATGGTTAGGATTGGGTGATTGCAGTTAGGGTTGAAATATGGTAGGATCTGGGGTTCATTTGAAAATGCAAATGGTAGAATTTCATTATGGAACAGATGAAAGGTGAGGAAGAAAGAATTTTGACCTGAGTAGTGGAGGAACACTGGGACAGAGACTGGAAACAACAGGGAAGGAGCAAGTCTTAGAAAAATATACTAGGAGTCAAACCTAGACATGTGAGATTTGAGCTGCTTATTAGACATCCAGCTGATGTCATATGAGAAGGTAGATCAGTAAAGTTGGAGCTCAAGCCAGAGGCTTGGATACTGACATTTGGAAGTCATGATTATGTGGATAATATTCAGGCCCACACCTTAGGGAGTGAGTATGGTGAGGAAGGGGGAAGCAAAGCAGAGCCGAGAGAAGAGAATGAGATGGGCGAGATCGTGGTTGAGATTGAGTCCTGGGGTACCCTGACATTTGGAGAAATGTTGAAGAATGGAGGAGGATGTGTAAGAAGCACTGAGAAGGAGGGCCATTGAGGTAGAAGTCATGAAACCACTGGGGCAAGTCTTGTGGCGGGAGGATGGAAATGGGCACATTTGCTTGGCAACGGGAAATTACTGCTGATAAACAAAAACGGTTGCAGCGGAATTTTCAAGAGAGAAAATTAGAGGACAGATGGGGACAGCAAGGACCAAGAACTTTTACTGTACATGGGATCAGAGGAACGTAGTCATGGAGAACCTGTTTCAGCGTGTTTGCAGTCCATTAGGATCATCCCACTGAGAGGAAAGCAATGGTGACTGAAAAAGAAAGGGGCCTACAGGAACAAAGTCCTGAGAAGATGGAAAAGGGAAAACTCTTACACAAATGGAGGGGCTCAGGGACAGCTCTTCCTCAGGGACAGGACACGGCACAGTGAGGGCACCAGTGAGAGAGGCTGGTGGGTCAGGAGACAGGAGGAGGAAAATGGCCTTTTCTCAGGTCTTGCATTTTCTCCATGAAATAAGAAGCAAGGTTACCAGCTGAGCATGAGAAGGTGGTAGGAAAGGGTTGGGAGATTGAGGAAGTGTGAAGAGTAGTCCCCAGCATGGAAGGAACTGAGTACTGAAGTCACAGGATTGATTAGCAGGCTGTGCGCAGGGACGGTGCACATTCATAAACCTGAATTTATCTTTGGAAGGAATGAATTTTTGCCTCTGCCCACCTTATAGCTTGAGTCTACTCATTTGGAATAGGATTTAAGATCTCCCAGAGAACAGTTCCATCCTGAGTGTTAATCTTCCATGAGGATACGCTGCAGACACAGAACATTTGAATTCTGAAATGCTTATTTTATGTGCCATTGGGAATGGTGATGCTTTTTTTTTTTTTTTTAAACCAGAGAAATGAACCGTTTTGTTAAATGAATGGTTGGGATCCTTTTTACAACATCTTCCGGCAACAGCGCTGAGATCCTGAGGAGAATGCAAGCATATGATGGGAGTTAGTGTAAATACATTTGCAAGCGTTATTGGGAGGCAAGTTTATACAGCCTTCATCCTGAAACCCAATCATATCCTGTATTGAAAAGCATTGCTTTGAGGTCGTATTGAAGAGATTTATGTCATTTAATCTGCTTCCTGAGATTCCCATGCTGAGAGGTTTTCATTACTTCTTGAAGCAAATCAATTGTTGGGCACTAAACAGAAGCCTGCTGTGTTCCTGCCCATCTGAAGGTGACACAGAAGCTATGTTGAGACTTGTCTGTTCCCCAGCTGTAACTATGGCCAAGACTTTGGAGGCCAGATAATTATTCCAAGTGGGAGAAAGTCTAGAGCTGAGAGAAAGTCTGAGGAATTCAAGGAGCTCAAAGGAAATGATGGTGCTTGGGAAGGAAGGGGTGACGCTAGCGAGGTTAGGGGGGCGTCACAATATGGCTTCGGGACAGAGAATGAATCTGTAAGCGGCAAACTTAGGGGAAGGGGCAGCAGTCAGGAGGCTGTTGCAGAACCTGAGACTAAAGAAATGGTGGTCCCAACTAGGGAAATAGCAACAGGTATGGAAAGAAATGGATGGATTTGAGAGGGCTTTGGAAGGAAGAATCAGCAGGAACAGACTAGTGAATGAAATTTGGGAGTGCAGCATCACTGATTGCCAAGGATGCCTGTGAACAAGACAGACATAGTCTCTGAACTTGTGATATACAAGTCCAGTGGATGAGAGCATCATCAGTGCCTGGCTGCAGTAGACCGGGACAAATGCTGTAAAAGCAGAGCGTGAAGAAGGCTTTAGGTGCGCAGAAGAAGGGCTCCTGTCCCTGCCTGGAGGGTGACTTGTGTGTTTTCAGGGACAGCTGTTCAGAAAGGGCATCATTAAAAGTCAGAGCTGAAGAGGGATGTGTGTGTGTATGTGTGTGTGCAGGGGTGTGCATATGTGAGCTGTGTGTCCATCCCAGCCATGGGTGAGCTGAAAGAGAAAACTGTTCTCTAGTCAGCGCAGAAGAGTGGAGTGTGTTGGAGCAAATGAGGTCAAAGGTGATGTCTATGTATAATTCAGCCGTACCCGCTCTGCCTTTCAGACTTTCACATCATGCTAGGGGAGTTTTTGTTTTGTTTTATTTTGTTTTTAATCTGATCCACCAGAGGTGGCTTACCATTTCCCCTTGGAGAGATGAGTCTTTCATTTATTAACATTTGTTCCCTTAGCTGCATCAGATAAATTAGCAGAATATTCACCCAAAAAATCACATCGTACCAACAAAAGTCCATATGTGTTTCTAGAATACACCTTACATATGACCTGAGTTAACTGGCATATGAAAAGTATATCAAATGATATTATATGAGGTAGAAAACTCATTTGTATTATTACTAAACAAATGTCTGAAGAACACTGGCTAGACACTATTGGTTGTTAAAGTCAAGTTGGAAATATGATCTTTATTCTCAGTAAGACAATATAGATGTGGAAATAACTGTAGCAGAAAAATTTATATTCTCATCCAGATCAGGAAAACTATATGACATTATGTATGGAAGCAAACATTTAAATAGCAATATGAAAATAATAATTTTAAATAAAACTTTCATGATTTCCAGAAAAGAAATGTTTTAGACTAGAGGAATGACCTAAAAGCCACTTCAGCTGAGTGGCTGGATGGGCTTGCCGAAGTTAACATCTACTATGTCCAGGGTGTAGGATTCCAATTACCTTACACTTAGTCCCTTATATAAGTCTTCATATAAGTTTCATTTCTTTATGTTGTTTGACTTTTTAAAAACAAAAATCTGAAAGAATTTTGATTTGAAAAGAGTCTTTGGCCCTACAATATTCTTTGCTTTTATTTTTTTAACTTTTTCAAGATTTATTATTTTTTATTAACACAGAATGTATTATTTTTTCAGGGGTGTAGGTCTGTGATTCATCAGTCTTACACAATTCACAGCGTTCACCGTAGCACATACTGTCCCTAATGTCCATCACCCAGCCACCCCCTCCACCCCCTTACACTCCAGCAACCCTCAGTTTGTTTCCTGAGGTTTGTCTCCCTCTCTGGTTTCATCCCGTTTCATTTTTTCTTCTCTTCCTCCATGATCTCTGCATACATGTTGTTGGAAAAGGCAAGATTTCATTTTTGATGGCTGCATAATATTCCATTGTGTGTGTGTGTGTGTGTGTGTGTGTGTGTGTGT
>ML099639.1:25700-37382 GCA_003697995.1 Taxidea taxus jeffersonii
TGTGTGTGTGTGTGTGTGTGTGTGTGTGTGTGTGTATACCACATCTTCTTTATCCATTCATCTGTCAATGGACACTTGGGCTGCTTCCATAATTTGTATACATATATGATACAAATAAGTCTATAAATAAATGTACAGACTATTCATTTAATCAGAATAGCACACTTCTGTCCATCGACAGATGAATGGATAAAGATGTGGTGTATATATATACCTATACAGAAATACAGAAATATTATTCAACCATTAAAAAGGAGAAAGCCCTGCCATTTGCGACAACATGGACAGAACTTGAGGGCATTATGCTCAGTGTATAAGAAGAGAAAGACAATGCTATATAATCTTACTTATATGTGAACTCTAAGAGAAAACAACAGCAACAAGAACAAAAACTCAAAGAGATCAGATTTGTGGTTACCAGAGGTGGGGGGAATTGGAGGAAGGTGGTCAAAAGGTACAAACTTCCAGTTATAATATAGTTATAAAACAAGTTCTAAAACAAGTTCTGGGGATGAAACGTACACCATGATGACTATGGCTAACACTGCCGTATAATAGATATGAGAGGTGGTAAGAGAGTAGATCCTGAGAGTTCTTACCATCAGGGGCAAAAAATCTTTTTTTTTATCTTTTTGAAAGATTTTATTTATTTATTTATTTATTTGACAGACAGAGATCACAGGTAGGCAGAGAGGCAGGCAGAAAAAGAGGGAGAGCAGGCTCCCTGCAGAGCAGAGAGCCCAGGACCCTGGGATCATGACCTGAGCCAAAGGCAGCGGCTTAACCCACTGAGCCACCCAGGCATCCCCTGCAAAAAATCTTTTTTTTTTTATCTATATGTGAGAATAATGGATGTTTACTAACTTATTATTGTAACCATTTCATTATATACATATATATGTATACATATACATATATATATGTCAAATCATGATGCTGTATACCTTAAATTTATATAGTGCCTATGACAATTATATCTCTGTAAAACTGAGGGGGGAAAGAATAACATTACAATTTACAATTAAAATTCAATTTCTTAAACATTACATGGAAAAATGAATTTATCATAGTTCCTCAAATACTTGAAAACTCACATTAAGATGATCAAGAGTATGAAGCCTACAGAGCTGCTCTTTAATGTTTTTTTATAGTGGCTTTAGGGTATTACTTTTAGAAGTTTAATTTTCCGGGACATAAAAATCAACATAGGTTCTTTTCTTGGATTTGTTTCTTTCTGACAAGAAGCTCTCCTGCCACAGCTGTAATATTTTGAATTTTACAAAGGAGTAATCCTTGTTCTCAGATATGTAGTTTCACTTTAAATGAAACTTTTACAGCATACATTGATTATGGGAAAGATTACAAACAAACGTTTAAAGATCTCTTTTTACCCTTTTCCTGATTAAAAATTAAAAATGTCTGGACAGCTCCTGCAACAACTTTAAGAAAATCCCCAAGCCCCTGCCCTTAAAGTAATGACTGAAGGTATAAGGAAGCTCACTGGGTTCCAGCACGAGGTCGAGGACTTTCCTATAAATAGCTTTCAGAAATCCCCCCATTTACCAGAATGTTCTGCTGCACCTGTGTCAGTTTCAGCTCTTCCCTTCTCTCCCCCACGGTGCTCTATCTTCACTTCTTGTAATTCCTCCCATTTAACTAAGCTAAAGGATTAGAAAAATCTGCCTGGAGCCCATATGTGCACCATATTCTACACTCCATCATTCCCATTCTGAAATGAATATTCCCATGAAAAATGAACCAAAAGTTAGTAGGCTTGCCACCCACTGGGATTTGTACCCTGACTGCCCAGAGACCATGCGCTTCCAATTTAAGAAAGGTGGCTTCAAAGCCCAAAAATGTGGGACAAGCCAAATCAATTTGATTGCTGCCACCCACCTAAATTTTCTAGTTTGGCCTACAAATCTTTTGATTTTATCTTTAGGGTATTTTATTTTCCCTAGATCATGTTTTATTTTGTTTTTTTAAGATTTATTTTTTTAAGTAACCTCTACACTCAACATGGGGCTTGAATTCATAACCCTGAGATCAAGAGTTGCATGCTCTATCCAGTGAGCCAGACAGGAGGCCTCAGATCATATTTTAAATGAAAATGAGATCATACTAACCAATATCCTAGACAAACTTCCAAGTAAATAGATGGGGGCTTGGTCATTCATTCAACAAACACTTATGGAGGGCATACTATGCACCAGGCACCGTCCTAAAAGTGGAAAACACAAAGAAGCAGAGAATTCATGTCTCTGCTCATGAGATTTACATATATTCTGAAGGAGACAAACAGTAAGCATGCAAGCCAACAAATAAGATCATCTCAGATAGTGCTCAACCATGTGAAAAACTGTGCCAGCAGGAATAGTAAACACAATGAGAAGCCAGCAAAAGCTGAGCATGTCCAAGGAACAGAAAATCAATGTGTCGGCAGCCTAACGAGCCCGGGCAGTTGGAGGAGTTGATGCTGGAAAAGCAGGCAGGGGCCAGATCATGTCAGGAGTTAATCACTGCAGAGGTGGAATTACAACTCTCCAAGAATAAAGATGGATAGTTCAATAACTGGTGTTGGGACAACTGGCCTTTCATATTAAAAATAAGTAAGATATCTGGGACAAACTGTGTAAAAAAAAAAATCCAGATGGACAACAACCCCTTAAACAAAGTTAAAAAACAAGCAAAAATCAGGGGAAGATATTTGCAACATACATGTGGGGGGAAGAATCAATACCTAGAATATGTGCTGAATTCTTAGAAATCAGTAAAACAAATCAAACAAGAGAATGAACAAAGATATGAATTGGAAATTCACGGAAGAAATAGGTGTGTGGGTCATAGATAGAAAAAAGATGATCACCTTGCTAATAATCAGGGAAATACCAAAGTAGTCAAAAACCAAAGGGGTACCCGTCATCTGGATGGACAAAAACTTACAAACCTACAAGGACGAGAGGAACTGGTCCCTCTTTCATGCACGGCTAGAGAGTGTGGGAATTGTGGCTACTCTGGCACAGCTGAGACAGCAGATATAGTGACTCCGTGTGACCCAGCAATGTCATCTCTACTCTGGTGCCAGAGAGACATTCTTCTACATGTGTCGGTGGTGATGGATATAAGGATGTAGTAGAAAAAATGGAAAAAAAACACAAATGTTCACATGTAGGTAGAATGGATAATTAAAATAGAGATTGAGTAGGATACAATACTGAGCAAGAATTAAAATGAATGAGCCAGGTGCCTGGGTGGCTCAGTCGGTTAAGTGTCCAACTTTTGATTATGGCTCAGGTCATGTTCAGAGCATCATGAAATTGAGCCCCACATCGGGCTCCACGCTCCCCGAGAAGTCTGCTTGGGATTCTCTCTCTCCCTCTCCTTTTGCTCCTCCCCCTGCTCATGCATGCTCAATCTCTCTCTAAAATAAATAAATAGAATCTTTAAAACAAGAGTGAGCTGAATCTATCCATCTATCTATCTATCTGCCTATCTATCAAGGGATGCTTGAGAGCTGCACGAAGAACATCACATCTGTCACCACTGATGTGCACGTGTGCCTGCAACCACCACCAGAACACAATGGCTTTCCGTCTTCTCTTCCCAAACCTCTCGTGAGCCTCTTATTCAACCGGAGTCCTACTTGTAAGAATGTCTGGGAAATCATTCCAAGCTTTCAGCCCTCTGCCATAGAGAAGAGGGCTCCACAGGACAGAAATCTTGCTGAGTGTTTACAGATATTACCTGGGGGTTGTTGTCAGTAAAGATCAGATCAGTTCAAATCAAACACAGTGTCCTTGCACGGGAGGTTTCTTGAGCACCCAGTGCACCATGGAGCTTTGTGGTGGGGTATTTGGCATGGAAGAATCTTGCTCAGAAAAGGAAGGTGGGAAATTGGGAAAGTTCACTTCCATAGTCAAGCCCAAGTATATTTCGCTCATTTGAAATTTTATGAAATTACGATATTAGATTTAAAGTTAGAGAATTTACAGAATAATAATGCAGAATTTTGAAAAGGTGGTTTGTCCACTTCGAAGATCAAGGAATGGATGACACATCAAGATTGAAGCTCATCTTTGTACATGGAGACCGAGGACAGTAGAAGTCTCCCTTGTAGTCCTTGGATTGCGTGTGGAATTAGTGATATCCATTCATTTGTATTTTTGGTCCAGAAGAAATTCGTTGCTGGAAGATAACCCACAGTTGACACTTTTAATCCAGTTACTATACAGTTCAACCTCAGAACAGCAGAAAAGATGCCTCAGGAGTCACAAAGGCCAAGTCACATCATTTTCTCTAGCAAAACAAGCTCAATTTGAAAGTGCCTTTTGTCTTTTCCCAGAATCCATTTTCTTCCTCCCAGCAACCTGCTTTTCTTAAGTCTTTTCGGGATCTCTTTAAGGATATTTGAAATTTTAGAGGTGCTGGTCTTTTCATGGCTTTTTTAGCATATTCGAAATTTCAAAGTCACTGTGTTGTACTTTTTCCCTGTAATCAATCAAAACCACACCGACAATCTTGAGAGCTATTACTAATTTCATTGCTGAGTACCAAAAATCACCAACAAAAAATAACATATATGTGTGTGTGTGTGTGTGTGTGTGTGTGTGCGCGCGCGTGAGGTCCTTTCCAATTCTCAGGCTTAGGTTGAGTTTCCAGATTTCTAAGTAAGAGATATTTGTAAAGGATTTGGACTTCCAATTACACTACTTTCTGTAGCGTACAGCTTCTCAGCTTATAAAGAAAGCACTTTCAGTTGGGTTTATCGCATGTGATCGTTATGACTTTGATCACCTGTAAAAGAGGAAAGAGGGAAGATACCTTGTGGCCTCATTTTACAGAAAAAAATCAAAACTCTGAAGATTAAAAGAATTGTCCCCAATCACTCAATTAATGGTGACAAGGTTGTCTCTGAATTCTACAGTCTTCCAAAGTGCCTACAAAGTGCCTACAAAGTGCCTATAGAAGTGTTTATATTTTTAAGTTTACGCTGTAATCTGTAAGATTCTCTGGTTCTTTGCTAGTTGTGTGCATTTCAAGTAAGGATTTACAGAACTTTTTTTTTTAATGCTCAGAAGCAACAAAAGCATTTTTAAGAAGGAAATTCATGATTTTCTGCTAACATGTAAAATGTAAATTTTAGATTAAGATTGAGTGTATATAATTTGTAAAAGTCTGTAATCATATGTAAACTCAATTTAATGTTAATTACATGTATATTTTGGCCTCACTTAATAGGAGTTAAAAGTTCATTTTGTAACGCATTTATTACAGAGTCAAGGAAGAAAAATGAAATGCATACCAAAGGAAATACATACAAATAAATGCCTTGGTACAAATGTCTTTTGAAATTCATTAGCTATTACTGACGAAGCTCCAGTTAAAACCATGTGGTTAGAACCACGTGGGAAATATGCTGACTGGGAATCAAGAGTGAAAGAAGAGATATCTGCTTTTTATTAAAACCTGAAGTGTGCTATAATTGGGTTGAGTTTCTACCCAGATGGCCCCCCTCATTTGACATCTGCAAAGTGTATATGAACTGTGTTGAGGTGTTATTTTCTGTGGCTGCGTGGAAACATGTTACTCAGTTAAAAACCAAGACCTTGGAGTCCTTCACAATCATTCCTGCTAACTCATGCCAAGAAACTTGTGCTTCTCTGATCAGGGAGATTCCTATGTGTTTCCCTATTGGAAAAGATTTGGAATTCCTTAGGGGAGTTACAAATATCTGACCTTCAGTCTTTTATAAATCAAAGACAAACCTGTAGATTCAAGACTAGCAAGTCCACATCAAGTTTATAATGCAGTTATCTCTGAAAACATAAGTTATAAAAAAAATGCTTCTTGTAAGTTAAGTTATGAAATGTCATGTTCAAATATGCATTTTCATTTGGTATTTTTCTAAATGAAAAGTCTTGGTTGGAACTATCCCTTCCATGTATGAAAATTGTTTTTCAAGTATTTTTTATGGGCACATTCATTTTTACATATTAGATCTGGCTGCCACATTTTATGAATTATTAACAATTCCATGTCCTCCTTGTCAGACAACAGAAAGATCAGAGTTAATGGAACCAAGGAACCTATAGAATTTAAATCGAATCAGTGGTTTGGAGCAACAGTGAAAGCTCACAAAGGGGAAGTCGTGGTGAGTATGATTCATGGGGATGCTTTGGAATAATATGAATTCTGAAATGTTTTAAAGCTCAGACTTACAAAAATTCTTTCATGTAAGGGCATGTCAGATTTTTAATGATAAATTTATCAGTGTTCTAAAAATAATGTTAGTGCTTAAAATTAGAGAATCTACTCTAGTGTTTAAAGTTAGAGGAGATAAAGCCTGTTTTCCACACCAGTGAGATATTTTTGAATATTTCAAAAACAACTAAGGAAGATAGAAAAATAAAAGCTAAACATTAAGGAGGTAAATATTTTATTGCTCAAGATTGATTTAAAGGGCTGATTACAAATTAACCAGAGAAATAGCACTGCCATTGGGATTCTTTAAAAGTTTATCTACTGTGGCATCATTGATCATTTTTAAAATTAAAGGAAAACTCTCTTTAAAAATATAACTACTAACTACATGGTTCATTGAATACATTAATACTTTTTAAAACAAATAATCTCACTCCCAACTAGATATGATTCAACTTTAAAATGCTATGACCTTATAATTCTATTCTCTTATTATTTCAAGCAATATATATGTCTAAGTTATTGAGAAACAAAAGATCCCATTAGGCTGATCTGGAAATTTTTTTTGTCAGGAGAATTTTTTAAACCATTGGCTTTCATTTCCTTACAACAATAAAGCAATAACTTTGCTTTTAAGATTTGTTTAAATATGCCTGAATTGTGATTTATTAAGAATAAGTATCTAAAGGAAATGCCTTGCTTTATTTGGTCTGTGATTAACCCCCCAAGGAGATTTTGATATAAACAGGTAATGTATAAAATACAGATAGCTCTCTCCCGTTACAAATCCAGAATTTACAGTATGGTCTCTATAGGACTGTATTTGTACTAATATGGTTTTCACATTCTAGAATTGGTAAAAAAAAAAAAAACAACACTTTTTTTTTAATCTTTTGGTGGTGTATGACATGGGAATTGCTTTGGAAAGCTAATTCCATCTAATAACAACTTGGGGTTTAAAAAAATCTTTTAGGTACTGTATTGATATTTTTAAGTCTTAAAAGCTTATCTGCAACATGTTGTGCATTTATCCAATACTTGTAGAAGCCCTCAGAATCACTGAAAATGAAATCATATGTCATGTTCATAATAAAAATGGCTAATTCAGGGGCGTGCTTGCATTTTCAAAATTATATGAAAGGAAATAACATAATATTAAGTATATTTCAAGTTAATTTTTTCCTTTGAGCACTGAAGTTTAGCAGAAACTTTAGTAGAAAATTCTACCCTATGTGATAATTACTAGAACTTCAAAATGCTGAAGTATCCTTTTGAATATCCAGGTGTCATGGGTGTATGTTTAAAGTTTGGGACACAGGCCAAATTCATATCGTCAGTATGTTTCACATTCATGTGAAACTGAGCAGATATAAAAAGGTGAACTTGCTAGAGCTGACAGCAGGCAAGTACTGGGAAGAAGTTTCCTGGCATTTAAGTGTGCCCTGGGAAGCTGGCAGGTGAGGTCGGTTGGCAGACTGCCAGAGGCACGGGCACAGGTGAATGCCTGCTCTGCCCACACTCCTGCTTTTCGCTGTGGGAACTTTACATTAAACATATTAACCATATAACTTGTCAGTTTACCAAGAGGGCCCTAAGATAGGGAAATGGATGAGATACACGGTTTTTAGGTATTGGCCAACACCTCATGATGCCAGAAAACTCAAGTAGTGGAAACACACTTCTTACTTGAGACTTTAAGTTATTTTTACTGAACGTCGTTACATGTTGAGCCCATTATCAAGGACATGTTTGGAATCTTGAAAAGACTTTAAAATTAGTGTCTGCCTTCATTTTTGTGGCATTGTATTAAGAGTGATACCATCAAATTAAGAGGTAGGCTAGGGGTTCTGTATTCTAGAAATCTGCAATTCTGTGTCCTTAGAATAACGGGCATTTGAATAATCAGGATTCAAACTAGCAAAACAGGTCAAAAAGATGCCTATGTTTTCTACACAATTATTTTATTGCCTCTCTCATTTGTAACAAAAATAATATTGTTTAATTTGATTAAAGAAGATTTCATGTATTCTCTTCCATATTTGATATCCTTGCAAATACCATGCTTTTGTTAGAATCCAAGCTTCTGGAAAAGTGACCAGAGTATTTTATGCAAGAATCATGTTTTTTTACTGTTGTTTAAATTAATTTTTGTTTTGTTGTGAATGAAAACCACTAAATGAAAAATAAAGTTAAGACCACCGTGGTAAGGGTGTCCAAATGAAAGTCATTAGTTAAAAAGTTGTAGGATATACCATGAGCGATAAACCAGGGAAATCCACAAAACGGAGGTATACAAATTTGTCTGCCTCCTGTGATTTAAAAATAATTTCTTAACACAATAACTAGACAAAGAAAGTAACTAGTCCTCATTTTAAGACATCACACTGATTTATTCACTGTTTCAATGATCATTTCATTCTAGGTAGGTCCAGTATTTTTTTTTAAAGGAAAAGACAATCTGAGTTCTTTGCCATTGGGAAATAATTACTTTTGCCAGATGACACTTATTTAACTTAAAATCCTGTAAAGGAAAAGCTCATTCCTTTCCATCTGTTTTATTTGTTCTAATTCTATGGTGCATTAATGATTAAAAAAAAAAAAACTGGCTTTGGAAGTTTCATTAACTCTGACTACTGAGGTACTTACCAGCATGCCAGAAGCCAATTAATTCACTCCCTAATTTAACATAGTTTGTCATGAATTTAGGTACTTTAGTCAACCAACTAAATCCTATCATAGTATGAGGAAACAATGTCAAGAAAATATTGTCTTTGATGTGTCACAGGCCTGTGCTCCTTTGTATCACTGGAGAACTCTTAAACCAACACCAGAAAAGGACCCAGTTGGCACTTGCTATGTAGCAATCCAGAATTTCAGTGCATATGCAGAATACTCTCCTTGTCGGAACAGTAAGTGATTTTATTCCTTGAAACTGTAATGTAGCTCAAAAGCCCTTCTGTGGTAGATGGTGCAGGAAATGTCAGAACACCACTGATGAGGAAAAAGAGATGGGGGTAAAGGTTATGGACACCTTTTGCGATGCCTTGTTGTGACATGGGGGACAAGACACAGAATTCTGTTGATTTTCTTCCATGTTGTAGAAAATTTCATTTAGATATTTTGCAGTACAATTGCCTGGTTCCTTATGTTAGGCCTTAAACTCTCAGTTGCTACTCAAAACTCACACTGTGATCTGAAGAATGCTGACCACCCACTTCACTTTTTAATGGCAGGAGTGGTCTTAGCTAGCTAGTGTGCTGGGAACCGGGGGCACTCTAACATCAGCTTTCTGTCCAGCCTGTGTTGTGTGTTGTTGTTATTCTCGTTCTTCTTCTTTCTTCTTCTTCTTCAGAGGAAGAGAGAACATGAGTGGGAGGGAGGGCAGAGGGAGAGGCAGAGAGAACCTTAAGCAGACTCCATACCCCGCACAGAGCCCAACACAGGGCTTGCTCTTACAACCTTGAGATCATGGGCTGAGCCGAAATCAAGAGTTGGACGCTTAACGACTGAACCTCCCAGGCATCCCACAGCCTGTGTTCTTGATGGCTGTTGCTTTCTTTGGCAGTTGTATCTGCATGACACATGTCTCTCCTTTAGGTGTTTAATCTCCATTTTTTAAAAAGACTGTACACTAGAGTGTAAGACTTAAGAGTGTAAGTCTCATCCACCCAGTCTAGAGATCTTCCAGCAAAGCATCCACAGAAGCAAGCCTGTGAGCGCCATCTTTGGGACACTGCTGTTTAATTACTTCTTGGGGGAACACCCATGGACTTGGAGCAGCATTTCCAATTGGTTGATCTACTCAGTCCTTTTGCGAATTCTTCCAGTTTTCTATTTGTTATGTCCATCATTGGGATTCGTCAGAAAGCAACCAATGGATTTTCATTCGTATTCTTGATAGTTTGCAAAACCACACTGAGGAAAGAAATGTCATTAGAAAGAACATTCTGGTAACTGATTTCAGTGAATAGGTTTTTTAACAACCTAATCCAAAATTAGATTTCCAAAACAGTAAGTAAAATTTCACCATTTTGTGTGATTATTTTTTTTAGATTCAAGATTAATTTTGGCATAGTAATGAACACATATCAGAAATAAAACAATGAAGATAAAGAATGGATCAGTGATACCAGAGGGTTAATAAAGAAACCACTGAGATTTAATCTGAAGATCACAGTGAAACAGCTAACTCAGATGGTTTTGGGGGAGGATTCTGGCAAAGAGAAGATTATAACTTCTGTTTAAAAATATTGAAATAAATTAGCCACTTCCTCACATCATGACAAATGTCACTGAATGAATAATCTGTGAAATTAAGATTTTATTTTAAGCAGCTTTAAAACAGAGGTTCGTTGTTGATAATGAGACTAGATTATGTATCTATTCAACACAGTGAACACTAATTATTCTATGTTTGGGGAGTAAAGCACAGAACAAGAGAAAATAAAACCCAAACTTTAAGAAACTCACATTCTACTGGGGGAAACAGACAACAAACATTTAAGTGTTCAGATCCAACAGTTCTACATCTGGGTATAGATCCAAAGGAAATGAAATCAGTATCTGAAAAAGGTCTGCCCCTCCCTGGTCACAGCAACATTGCACAGATCAGGCAAGATATGGAAACAATCTAGGCACATTCAGTGGATGAATGGGTAATGAAGACATTGTATATATGTACAATGGAATGTTATTTAGCCATAAGAAAAAGGAAATCCTGCCATTTGTGACAACATGGATGGACCTTGAAGGCATTATGCTAAGTGAAATAAGTCAGCCAGAGAAAGACAAATACCAAAGAAAAATACCACTTATATACAAAACCTAACAAGAGCAACCCCCCCAAAAAAACCTCCAAACTCATAGATACAGGGAACAGATTGTATCGTTGCTCAAGGTGAGGGGTGGGGAGATGGGTCAAAGTGGTGAAGGTAGTCAAAGGGTACAAATGTCCAATTATAAGATAAAGACGTGCAGGAGATGTAAAGTCCAGCAGGATAACTATAGTTAAGAATATTGTATTGTAGGGGCCTCTGGGTGACTCAGTGGGTTAAAGCCTCTGCCTTCAGCTCAGGTCATGATCTCAGGGTCCTGGGATCGAGCCCCGCATCAGGCTCTCTGCTCAGCAGGAAGCCTGCTTCCCCCTCCCCGCCCTCTCTACTTGCCTACTTGTGATCTCTCTTTCTGTCAAATAAATAAAATCTTTAAAAAAAGAATACTGTATTGTATATTTGAAAGTTGCTAAGAGAGGGGATCTCAAAAGTTCTCATTATGAGGAAAAAATTTATAATGATCTGTAGTGATGGGTGTTAACTAAACTTACTGTAGTGATCATTTTGTAGTCTATACATATAGCAAATCATGATGTTATATGCCTTGGAATAATAATATGTTATATGTCTATTATATATCAATGAAAAGAATGTTTTTTAAAGAATAAATATAACATCAGATAGTGAAAAGTGCTATAAAGAAAAAATA
>RCUC01120649.1:0-11909 GCA_003697995.1 Taxidea taxus jeffersonii
CCGCCATCTTTCATGGAGATTGGGGCCAAGGGCTCCATGCTGAGTTCCCTGCACCTCCCGCCAACAGCCTATTGTCCCACAGCAGTCGGAGCCACACCCTGTCCCTCCTCTGCTCAAAATCCTGCAGAAGAGACTTCTTCAGAGACTTCAATCACTGCACTGACCTCATCTTTTACCGTACTCTACACACTCAGTTCCAAACTCACTAGCCTCCCTGCTGTTCCTCAAGCCTTCCTGGCAAGCTCCTGCCTCTGGGCCTTTGCGCTGACTCTTTTCTCCATCCAGAATGTTCTATGCTCAGGTAGCCCCTTGGTTAACTCCCTTGCCTCTCCCACCTCACCTTCTCAAAGAGGCCCACTCTGACCACTCTATGAAAACCTGGAACTCTCCTGCCCTGATTCCCCTTAGCTTGTTTTCCTTTTTTCACAGAATTTGTCACCTTCTAACATTTCTTACTATTTCTCTTGTTTGCTTTCTCTCCATCCTCACCATACGCATAAACTTGAGTGCTTACATCACAAGGCAGGGTGTCTGTGGGTCTTATTTGCTGATGTGTTCCATGATGGATTCATAGTAGCTCCTCAACAAATATTCTTGGATTTTTTTTAAGTATTTATTAGGCATAGTGAGTGAAAGCTTGGATTCTTGATCTCCATCACCGGCTTTTGAATCCTGATTGCCCCATTTCCTGATGTAATCTTCCCGTGTCTGATTTTTATCCTGTAAAATGGACCACTCCCCCTTTCTCTTTTGAAGTAATTGCTATGACATCACCACCCCTTGCAACCCAGGTTTGTTCACGCTAAACCCGGGTTTGTTCATCCACCCTATTGATCAGTTAGCTGACCTAGAAAAAGCTTTCTCAGGGGAATTTTGCACAACTTTCCCTAATGAATCATTTTAAAGGCCTGCCATGGGTAGGCTAATCAAATCATATTCATTATAACAGACCACATCATTTAAGATCATTTGATGAACTAACACAGATGAGCAAACTCTATTTTTCATGATAGGCACAGCCTGACCTGAGGGTTTCTCGCTCTCCATCTCTTGGCTCTGCTTCCTTTGGGTCGGGCATCATCCCCTGCCACCTTGTGCCTCGTGGTGGCAAGAAGACTGCCATGGCTCGCTCAGACATCTTTTCAGATTGCGGTCCAGTGGAAGAGTGAAAGAGGCTTTTTGCTAGCATGCCACCTGGTTCTCTCCTGCTCTCACTGATTCCCATGTCAGTCTCTGATGCAATCACAGTGGCAGAGATATGCTCTGATTAGCTAAAGCCTAGGTCAAATGCTTCCGAGTCAGGGGTTGAGGTCCTCCGGGGGCACGTAGCCCAAAAGTAAGAAGCAAGGTGAGGCACAGTTACCAGTAGAAGGATGCCTGGGTACCAGAAGCCAGAATAGCACATGCCCTCTGTCCTGAGACCACTGGCAATGCCCCCCCAGCCAGGCTTTCCCGCCCACCTCAACCAGGTATTTACAAACCCACCAAAGCAATGTTGCATAAGAATACAGTTTCCATTGCCCCTGGACCTAATGAGGAAAGATGAGGAACAAGCATTTACTGATACTAAACCTAATCTTCAGGTCAGATGAAACCCAGACCTTTGTAAGAAAACCACATATACAAGGGCATAGAGCCTGTCCTTCTGCTCTCTCTCCTCTACTTCCTAGTTTTGGGCTGTGAACAAGTTACTTCACCCATCTGTGTCTCAGTTTCCTCATCTCTGAAATGGGCCTCCTACTTCTACCCCCTAACAGGGCTGCCAGGAAAACGAAGTTGGGTTATGCACATAAAGCCCTCGGGACAGAGCCAGCACTCGACAAGGACTCATTAATTGTTAACAATTACCATTCTTTGGTATTATCAGCAAGAGGCTAATAACCCACTTAGTGCAGAACTAGGTCTTTCTTTAAAGATTTATTTATTTATTTCAGAGAGAGTGAAAGAATGAGAGAGAGAGAGAGAGAGAGAGAGAGAGCACGAGTGGGAGGAGCAGAGGCAAGGGAGAGAGAATACCAAGCAGACTCCTGCTCAGTGTAGAGCCCCAGGTGGGCCTTGATCTCACGACCCCAAATCATGACCTGAGCTGAAACCAAGAGTCGGGCTGCTTAACCAACAGTGCCACCCCAGCACCCCAGTGTGGAACTAAGCCTTACAACGTGAGACCAACATGTGCAATGTGATTTGGCCTGAGAGTCCCTATGTCTTCCTAGGGGGAAGGTTTTCCTTGAGTCTCAGCAACTGAGCCACTCACTGGACCAGACTTTCACTAACCAGAGTGAATCCTCTAGTCTGTACATCATGCTGGCCCTTGTCTGGTGCTGGCTAATCAGCGGAAGGCCAGTCTGTGATGATCTACCCTGAGCAAAGTGGAAGATGCGACGAGAGCCACCCCTAAGGGCGCTGGCATCAAGACTCGGGAGGGGCTCTAATATTAGGTCCAATGAAAGACGGCATGGTGACATGTCCACGCCGTGGGCTGCAAAGCCCCCCCAGCCCTTTGGTGTCTGGCAACTAACTGTCCACACAGGGAATATAATGACCCTGACACGGTCAGCTTCAGTCTCTGCCTCCAGCCCCACAGATCCCCATGGGGCGAGAGGCCCGAGCGCAGATGGCAGCCGATGGTCAGCCCAAGCTTCTGAGCAGACCTCATGATGCGATAAAAGTCTGGGGACACGGAAAAAATGCTTTCTCCCTTGCCAGTAAGGAAGGGTCTGCCTGTTCCCCTAAAAGCCCATGGGCTACCCTTCCTTCTGAAAACCCAAAAACTCAGCCCGTAGGAAGTAAGAATGTTCTTGCAGGAGTAAAGCTGAATGTTTTCCATTGGTGACCAATCTTCCCCAGCGTTGGTCTGGAGAAAAGATGGAGAATTCTGGTTTTAACAGAGGGCTGGACACTGACAGACTCTCTAAAACTACCCACCCGTGGTACCTCTGGTGATCTTGGTGAACGTGAAGCCCACTGCTTTCCCAACAACTTGGTGAGAGAAGCCAGGAAACCAATCCGCGCCATTTTATCAAAGACCTCGGCAGTCCTAAGTCCAATTCCCTGGGCAGATGTTTAACCAGCAGACAAGTAACGGAATTCGACTAAAACATTCCCAACTTGATTCCTAATTATGTTGCAATCCACTGTGATCCTTCTGTGCCCTCTGGTCACAGATGGGTATTCCCATCTATAAAATGGGAGGGTGTGGCCAGGTGAACTCTAAGATCGCCTCCTGTTCCAACAACCTCATGGATGCTTTGTTTCCAAGAAAGGGTCAGCATCTGTAGTCAGCATGTAAGGCAAAAAATTGCTTACATTGCCCTTACAGTACCCTGGCTTGGGGTTTATTTAGTCAGTCCAATGCATCAAGTTTCATGGATTCCAAAGTTTGAGATTCACTGAGAAAGAGAAAGAAACGAGCCAAAGGGAAGCCTATATGCTGGCATCTGAGCCTTCAAACCATCATGACTTTAAGATAACTACCAAACCCCAGATGGTGAAAAGTGGGGGGGGCGGGGGATAACATGCTGCTGCTTGACTATGGGATTTGACCCGCCCTGTACTGAAACCCCATGGAGCCTCCTTAACCCATGCTATAGAAGCACTTCTTGCTATAGGATTAAGCAAGAGTTTACACGTAAAGAAGCTCTAGCACAGGACCCGGTACCTGGTAAGTTGACAATACGTGCGTATTTTGAATACAAAGTTCCCATTTTCAATATTCTTTTGAAAACTGAAGAGGAGAACATGGCTGCCTGTCCTTGCAAACTGGGTCTCGCCATTGTGACCCCAGTACACAGCTGTCCCGCACGTGCCCTCAACTCATGCCCCCCTTAAATCTGGGGTAAGTTCCTAAAGTCAGCAGAAGAACAGCAATGCAATTCCATGCCAAGCTCACACCTGGGAAACCTCTTGGTACACTGGGAAACAGTACACGCCAATGGCCAGTTACTCTCATCAGCCATATGGCCGAGGGGACTGGGCTGGACTTTCCCGCAATGGCGGCTAATTAGCTAATGCTGGCGTGCTCACCAGGCTGGAGGAGGAAATGAAAGATCAGAGAAGCTAAGTGCTTGGCCAAGGTCACTGTGACGTTACACTCAAGGTTACAGTGGTGGAGGTGAGATTCAGTTGGGTGAAGCTGTTCTAAAGGAGACGCCCATCTTCCTTCCTCACCTCCCCGCCCCCTGACTAAGACCCACTGAGCCTCCTGCTCCACACGAAATACTGCTAAGGACTGGATTGTGTCCCCCAAATTCATACACCAAGGCAGAACCCTCAGCGTGTGGGTGTTTGGAGGTGGGACCTTTGGGAGGTAATTAAGGCTAGATAGGTCACAAGGGTGGGGCCTCATGATGGGATTAGTGGCTTTATAAGGAGGAAGAGAGAGAGAGAGACAGACAGACAGACAGACACATCTGAGGTGGGTCTCTTCTGCTTGAAGACACAGTGAGAAGGCAGCCATCTACCAGCCAGGAAGAGCATCTCACCAGAAACTGAATCAGTGGGAACCTTGACCTTAGACTTCCAACATCCAGAACCGGGAAACATGGCAAATGCAGTCATCCCACGTGCCATCTCCCTGGCACACACGTGACCAAGCTGCCTTGGGTCTGAGGGACCGAATGGGTCCAGGTTCAGGCGCTGCCCACACCGCCGTGGCCTGGAGCACAGGGCTTCTGAGAGGCTGACCACGCTGTGGGGAGACTAGTCTCAGCGCCCTCCCTCCTCACGCCATACCGGGTAGCCTCAGAGGACTCGCTGATCTCCAAGGAAAGAGTGCCTTCGCCTGGACACTCACTGCCAGCTTTGGGTCCTCCTCCCAACCCCCCACTGACATTTGCTCTTCTTCCCAAACTTGGAAGCAGGTTCAGGACAATGCCTCTCAGACTCAGAAGGCCACAGGTCACCAGCCCAGAGATGTCCCCATTGTCTCTTTGTTCTAGTGTTGTCTGAGAGTTTCCACCATGCAAAGCCCTCCATGGATGATGTAATTGGGTTTTCACCAAACAACCCAGGAACGGGAGAGGGAGATGATGGGAGACCAGGCTCAGGAAGGTTCAATGGTTGCCCAAGGTCATCACAGGGCTGGACAGTGCAGAGCTCCGACCGCTACCCCAGCACCACGGCCAAGAGCTCAGACTCTGCAGCCAGACTGCCTGTATCCTCATCTCAGACCTTTCACTCACTCGCTGCATAACTGGGGGAAGTGCCTTAACCTCTCTTGAGTTTCCATTCCCTCATCTGTAAAACCGGGAAAATCAACTCAAACGTGGAAAGATCTTAGGGAACCGCCAAGCACAAAGTAAGCATTTAATAAATGGCATCAAGGGTCACCCCCATTTGTCTGACCTTGAAGTCCTGGTGAACTGGGCATCTGCATTTTTGTGTGAATGTTCTTTACGCATCACTCTCTGTGTAAGTACAGAATGTGAAAAGCTCAGCCAAGAAAGTAGGGTAATGTTGGCACTTCCCTCCCCGTTATTCCTTAGCTGCATGTCACAGTGTTGACAGAGCACTTGCCACCGAACATCTGGATTCTGCGCCAGCCCCAGCCCCGAAGACAGTAATTGCATTGCTTTTATGCCAGAGAGACAGCTGAGGACCAAGCAGCCCCACTGCCGTGATATTACTGAGCCAGCCCTGAAATTGCACTGGGGTCCCTGACGCTGAGGACAGGAGGCTGTGAAGGAAGAAGCATCTCCCCAGAGACAAACATGTGGAAATCAAGAGTAAGACTTTAGGGAGAAGGTGCATGGAGGGCAAGTGTCGGAGCTTCTGCTGAGTCCGGCTGGGCCCAGCACTGCCCTGGACACTTTCCATGCATTCCCCTCATTTACTGCGCATGCGTACCGGGCTGAGGCAATTACTAGTATTATCCTCCCCCTCTACAGACAGGGCTCAGAGACGTCACCTGCTCACGGTCCTATAGCTGATAAAAGGCAAAACGAGCTCCCAGAAGAGGACACTTTCTGGCCTTTGTGCTGGGCAGCAAAGCTGTTTCCCCAGTGGAGGCTCTTCAGGGCTCCATGGTCTGTCAGTTGTTGGCTGCTCTGTAACAACCTGCCCCTAAGGCCATACCTGTTTACGATCTCCTGGTTTCTGTAGGTCAGAGTCAGGTGGGTGGGGATGAGGTCCTTCTTCATGTTCTCTTAAGGCTGAAATCGGGGTGTTGGCTGGGCTAGGTTGTTATCAGGAGGGTCTGGGCAAGAATGGGCATCTGGGCTCATGCACGTTGTTGCAAATCAGTTCCTTGCAGCTGCAGGGCTGACACGGCTGCTCCCTTACTGCTCCGGGAGGCCGCGGACAGTCCTTTCTCCTGTGGTGTCTTCTACTTTCAAACCAGAAAGTCAGGTCCCTCTCATGCTTCTCATTCCTCTGACTTCCTCTGCCACCCAGCCAAGAGAACTCTGCTTTGAAAGCCTCATATGAGGAGCTCCTGCGTGGCTCAGTTGGTTGAGCATCTGCCTTTGGATCAGGACACGATCCCAAGGTCCTGGGATCGAGCCCCGCACTGGGCTCCCTATTCAGTGGGGAGCCTGCTTCTCCCTCTCCCTCTGCTGCTGCTCTGCCTACTTGTAATCTCTCTCTCTCTGTGTCAGATAAATAAATAAAACCTTAAAAAAAGAAAAAGGCTCACGTGTTACATATGCCCACTAGGGTAATGTTCCTTCACCATATAACGTCACATAATCCCAGGAGAGACATCATGTCATTCCCACAATGAAAGGGGAGGAGGGTTTTATAAAAGCAAGGGACATTGGGAGCCATTCAGCCTGTGAGAAGCCAAGGACTAGAAAGGAACTCAGGAGTTCTGATGCCTCATTCTCCAGCTCAGACACTGGGCTACACCCCAGGATGATGGGAGTGGGAAGCCTCTCTATAATCCTGTCTATAGCACCTGCTCCACTGATGGAACCCGGATCTCAGAACCAGGAGTATGATTCAGGGTCTCCATGGTGCATGCATGGTTCGTGGATGCAGTCATAAGTTGCTGGGCTAAGATGATGTGTAGAAAGGAGAGCAGTGCAGAGAAACCATAGGCCTGCCTTGTTTTCCTTCCTCCCTCCTTCCTCACTCCCTTTCTTCCTTCTTCTTTGTTCTTACTGGAACCTGCCATGTATCAGGTGATGTACTAGGTCCTGGTGATGCAGCAATTGACAAGCCCAGCAAAACAAGGTGTCCACATGAACTGCGTGATCATGAACAATGGTCAGAAAACTCTTCTGCAAAGGGCCAGATAATAAACATTACCGGCTTTGCAGTCCTCTAAAGCAACTACTCAGCTCTCACTGCAGCAGGAGAGCAACCCCAGATAATAGCAAAAGATTCAGAGAGGCTCTGTTCTAATAAAACTTTATTGAAAAAGCAAATGGGGGGCCACCTTGGGTTTGCAGAATGTACACACTATCCTTGGTCGACTGGGGTAAGGACCAAGAACATACAAGGAAACAAATAGACAAGGTCATTACAAAGTGCTGTAAGTCCCTTGAAGGACGTACGGAGGATGCTGTGACAGAATGAGTCAGAGTGGGGAGTCGTTTCTGCAGACAGGGTGGTCAGGAGACAGAAGAGGTGACATTTAATCAGAGACCTAAGAAAGAGACGAGAGAGAAGTGAGTGACCAAGGAAAGAGAGTTCTGGGCAGGACAACCAGCTGGTGCAAAGCGCCTGAGGCAAGAAGGAATTTGGGCTGTCTAGGCACAGAAAAGAGACCAGACATGATGAGCGATGAGCGAGGCTTCTGCTCCGAGGACGGTGGGAAACGGTGGGGGGGCTGGCGCAGCGGGCCCACAGGTCTGATGTGCACCCTAACGGGAAAGGGCAGTAGCTGTCCCAGACACGGTTCCCTGAGTTGAAACGACTTCTCTCAAAGCTGTGAAAGCACAGAAAGGCTCAGACAGACTTTCTAAGAAGGTCTTCTAAGGGGCTGGGTGTGGGTAGGGGGTCGGGGGAGCCTGCAGTGCCGTCATTGTCCTATGCAAAGAACTCAGCCAGAACCCCAGGCTGGTGACACCTGCCCCCCTCTCCGCCCTGGCCACACACTTCACAGAGAACCACCTGCCATGACCCGATCAAAGCAAGACGGCGGTTCGTTAAAGCTGCGCTGAAGGCCTTCCACGATCAATCCCAAGTCCCTTCATGGCTGCGTGTCCTATTTAAAAAACAAAACAGGACCAAAAATAAAGAAATAAAGTGATCTGAAAGCCCAGAGCCTTCACGACATGGATTTTGCTTTAAGGACTCCAGGGGTCCCAGGGGGTGGGGCACCTCGTGGTTAACCAGGCCCTGGTCGCTGGAAGCAGCATTCGATCGGGCGTGCGCTCTGGGCTCACTCCTGGGCAGGGGCAACGCTGAAGCCCAGGTGACCCATGGGGCTCACCATCCTCACCCTCTGGGGCTCACGGAGCTGTGGAACCAGCATGTAGCAAGGGGCCTACCAGCCAAGCCTACTGCACAGTCCCTGTGTCCCCTGTCTACAAGAATTACACCAGCTTGTGAGCATCCCTGGGCTCTTTTGTCTCTTTTCCATTAAATCCCCAGACCCCAGCAGCCAGCACATGTCCAGTGAGTGAACACGTGGTGTTTAATAAGTGCTGTAAAAGGGGCACCTGGGTGGCTCAGTCATTAAGCGTCTGCCTTCAGCTCAGATCATGATCCCAGGGTCCTGGACCTGAGCCCCTCATCGGGCTCCCTACTCAGCAGGAGCCTGCTTCTCCCTCTCCCACTCTTCCTGCTTGTGTTCCCTCTCTCACTGTATCTTCTATCAATCAATAAATAAAATCTTTAAAAAAAATAAAAAATAAATGGCGTTAGAGTTGGACCACAAAGCAGGAATGGCTGCCTGGCTTCCCCCTTGCAGAGACGGCTCAGAGCCCTCTGGATCTGCTCACTGAGGACAATGTGAATGATGACCAAGCCGCCAGCCAAAGATGCAGAAGTACCCCAGCAGCAGACAAAGAAATAAATCACGCCCCTGGGTATGGGGGGAATTCTCTGTAAGGGGAGGCAGAAAGCAAAAGTTGAATGGAAGATTCTAGAGCATGGCTCAAAAGGAAAAAATAGCTGGGGACGCCTGGGTGGCTCAGTCAGTTAAGCATCCCACTCTTGGTCTCAGCTCAGGCTGTGATCTCAGGGTTGTGAGATGGAGCCCCGTGTCGGGCTCCACACTCAGCACAACTGTTTGAGAATCTGTTTGAGATTCTCTCCCTCTGCCCCTCCCCCTTCTTTCTCTCTCTCTCTCTCAAAATAAATAAATAAAATCTTAAAAAAAAAAAAAAAGGAAAAAATACCCTGAGAGGAGGAAACAACCTGTCAATTTCAGATACTTGGACAGAAACTTTGGTCTTCAAATCCCGCGGTCACGGTGAGTGACAAGCAAGTCTGCCTTTTGCCTACCCAGCACGTTGTGTGGCCTCTGCGCTCTGGGCTCTCCACCAATGCAGCATGGGTGCTCAGGGCACAGTTATCAAGAGCCTTCTGCTTTCCAGGCCCAGAGCTGGGAGCTGAGGTTGCAGTAGAGGACGTGAGGCCTTAGAAAAGGATGTGAGGCCTCAGAAAAGGCATAGAGAAAACACCAAGGCTAAAGGGATGGCAGAGACACCTGGGAGCCACCAGGGCCCACGACCAGGGCAGCTGTGCCCCCAGAGCTCAGGAGAAGACAGGGTCTACCCCATCCAAGCAAAGTCTGTGTTCCTAAAAGCTGGGTCATCAAATCTTGGAACTGAGACAGATGATAAGGGACAGTGACCAAAGGGACACAGAGGTGTGCAAGAAGCCCCAGCCCCAAAGGGAATCAGGAAAACAGTTAAGACCAAGATCATTCTTTACTGAAAAGAGGACCTGAGAAGAGGACAAAGAAGGAGCCTTGCTGGCTTGCCTAACAGAGGCAGGTCTACATGGGGAGGTCAGAACTGGCACAGGTCACAAGTCTGAGGTCGGACAAGGCAGAGCTCTCCACCTGGAGGATCTCAGGCTCAGGAATTTGGGCCAGAGGTTAGAATCCAGGTGAAGAGTGGGGTACCAGGGATGGGGCTCCAGAAGGATCCCCTGATCCACCTCGTCTGTGGGGGCAAATAGGGCCAGTGATGGCCACAGAGGCTCTTGTTCAAGATGTCCCTGTTGGACGCAGCTGGGAGAGAGACTGCCCCTTTGTGTGAATGAGAAGAAGGAACCATATCGTTCAGGCCCAGACCCCACCCAGATGCCTCCAGCTTTGTGGGCCAGGCGTGTCACCACATTTGCTCTGGAGCTGGGGACCCCCGATGCTCACGCCCTAGATACAGAAGCTGCCTGTCCCACGCCCCACTGACATCTGGCACATAGAAGGCCTCACTGAACATCACTGTGGCAATGATCAGATGAAGCCTTCGCCCTCCCCAGCAGAACTGCTGCACTTCACACTGAGGCAGAAACCAGCAGAGGCCTTTTCAACCCCACGCCCTTCCGCGTGCTCTCTAGAGCAGCTCTGTGCACAGAAACAGAACGTGAGCCGTGTGTGCAATGGCCAGTTCCTGGTAGCCTCACTACAAAAGGAAAGGAAAAGAAAAGCAGTGAAATGCATTTTAATCATGTATTAAACCAACATATCCAAAATATTATCATTGTAATTTTGACATGTAGTTGATACAGAAAGACATTAATAAGGTATTACGCAATATTTTTTTCTGTCCCCAGTCACTGAAATCCAAGGTGTATTGATACATACAGCACAGCTGGAGTAGCCACAGTCATGGGCTCTATAGCCCACATGGCTCCTGGCTCCCATGTTAAAGACAGCATATTAGGAACCTACGGTTTCAAGGGAAAAATAATTCTGGAAACCTAGAAAAAAATCGTTCCACGTCAAGCTAATAAAACCCACTAAGAGAAATGGATGAACATACAATACGAGCCAACAAAAGAAAAAATTATTCAGAGCAGGGGCACCTAGGGGGCTCAGTCGGTTGAGGATCCGACTCTTGGTTTCAGCTCGGGTCATGATCTTGGGGTTGCGGGATGGAGCCCCGTTCAGGCTCCACGCTCCATGGGGGGTCTGCTTAGGATTCTCTCTCTCTCTCGCTCTCCATCCCTCCCTGCTCTCTCTCTCTCTACTTAAAAAATTCAGACCCTAAGAGCCTCTTGCTCCTAGCATTGCTGTGAGCTGTATCTGCCACACCTGTACGTGCTTGGGAAAGGGCCTAGGAACCAGTAAGATCTATTGTGCCAGTGGGCCAAATGCAATCAGAGTCTAAACTCTTCCACAGTTACACAAACTTGCATTTAAAGTGTGACGTTCACATTAGTGTATCTCGCATGACTCCAGACCCGTGTGTTCCTCAGGGTTAGAAAAGGAGCGAGCCTTCCCGGAAGCTGGGTGGGCCTGCCGTTAGCAGGTAAAGAGAAATGGAATATCCAGCTGAAGCGGGGGGCTGAGCACCAAGAAGCCACACAAAAACCATCCCGCTGACTACATGCTTTTTTTCAAAAAAGAGCAAATGTGCACAGCACCATGGATGCCATGAATAAGATTTGCTTTTTTTTTTCCTGCCTGTCAAGCCACTTATTAATCATAACGTATTATTGCTCTGCTGGTTCACTGTGTGCAGCGGAACACCAGGCTCCAGCTGAGAACAGAACTGACGAGGACGAAATTGGACGGCAAGAAAAGAGCAAAATTAAGGCAGGCTCAAGTACAAGGAGGGAAAACATCCTCCATCCCCAGAACTGATTTTTACAGTGATTGGAAAAATAAAGGGCAAACTCGAGTCGAGTTTTAGTGCAGCTACGACGTTCTGCCTCAGTCTTTTTGAGAAGGACTGCCGATCTGGGGAGAAGTTCCCGGAGGCGGGGAGTGGAAGCCGGTTAGGGTAGCTACTTCCGGCTTGGCCAACACCCTTCCAAGGCAGCTGCAAATGGGAGTCATTACCATCAGGTCC
>RCUC01120650.1:0-10139 GCA_003697995.1 Taxidea taxus jeffersonii
ATCAAAGGAGATGACAATAGAAGGAGAGGACCACAATCCTAGGAATGCAAGCAGCCTCTAGAAGTTGAAGAAGGAAAAACAATTGATTCCCCCAGGATGTCCAGAAGGAACACAGTCTTGCCCACAGCTTAATTTTAGTCCATTGAAACCCATTTTTAATCCCTGGCCTCCAGAACTTTAAGATTAAAAATAATTGTATTTTTTTAAGATACTACATTTGCAATAATTTGTTCTAGCACTGATAGGAAATCAATGTACATTTTGATACCATATAGAGGGTACTGTGTGATAATTGTGGAAAGCTGTGGAAGCAACTTTGGAATACAGTAATGGGTAGAAGCCTGAAGAATTTTGAGAAGCACAATAGAAATAGCCTATATTACCTTTAATAGATTATTAGTAGAATTCTAAATCTTTACTCCTCTGCTAGTGAAGACTCAGAGGGAAGTAAGGAGCATTGTAGAGAAAACTGATATTAAGAATACTTAAATTATCTTGAATAGGTTGTTAGTAGAAGTGTGGACACTCAAGGTACTGTGGATGAGACTTCAGAAAGCAATGAGAAACATGGTATTGGAAACTAGAAGAAAGATAATTTTTGTCATATAGGGGCAAAAAGTTTAGCTAAACTGTATTTTATAGCTAAGTAGAAAGCAGAAGTTGAAAACAATGAACTTTGACATTTAGCTTAGGATATTTCCAAGCAAAGTGTTGAAAGTGTGGCCTATTTTCTTTCTTGTTGCTTATAATAAACAAGTGATGAAAGGGACAAATTGATGGGACAACTGTTAAGCAAAAAGAAACCAAGACTTGATGGTTTTGGAAATTCTCAGCCTTTTTAGATTGCCAAAGTTGATAAAATTGGGAAATTTGCTGTCTGGAAAGCTTACTCTGGGTAGAAAGCGAAGGGTGTGGCTGGTGGTTTTTCTTTTGTTAGTGACTCAGAAAGAACAAAAGGGCACTGTAGAATTCTGTCACACACAGAGTCCCTTGAAGAGATGAGGGATATGGTCATGGATCCCATTAGCTTCTTTAAAGAAGCCAAAAATAGGGATGTGATTACCTAGAAATATCTGAGGTGGAGTCTCTTATCTAATGAAGTAAATTCTTGCCACACACACAGGAGATCCACAAGGTTTTTTTAGAATTTTATCCAAGCAGAAACACTGCCATGTGGTCTGACAGAACACAGAAAAGAAAGAGGACTGTCCGATGCCCAACATTCTATAGGGAATATGCTGATAGAACTGATATATAGCTGATATATATAGCTGATATATATCAGGAAATATGCTGATAGAACTGCTGAGATGCAAGGGCTCCTCACTGGAATAGTGGGTTGAGTGTCCAACTCTTGATTTCAGCTCAGGTCCTGATCTCAGGGTCCTGGGATTGAGCCCTGTTGTCTGGCTCCACGCTCAGTGTGGGGTCTGCTTGAGATTCTCTCTCTCCCTCTCCCCTTCCACTAGTGCTGGTGTGTTCTCTCTCTCTCTCTCCCTCTCTCTCATAAATAAATAAATAAAATCTTACAAAAACCCCCAAACACAAAACACAAAACAGAACCACTGAGCTGCAAACATGTGAAGCCACAGATGTTTATGTTTTAATTGGTGAACCTGTGAGCATTTGAGTTTACAAATAAATTGTTTTTACTTACAACACTTCAGACACCAGTCATGATTATTAGGTACTACCCTTTTTTCTGACCTTGCTGCAATTGCAGAGGTTCCCAAAACACCCCTCTTTTCCTCAGATTTCATAATTTGTTAGAATGGCTCACAGGACCCTGGAACTCTCTTCACTTATGTTTATCATCTTATTATAAAAGATAAAACTCAGGAACAGCCAAGTGAAAGGGATGCATCGTGGAAGGAGCATAGACTTCCCAGGCTCCCAAGGGCATGCCACCCTCTCAGGGCGTCAGGGCGTTCATCATCTTGGAAGCAATCTGAACCCTGTTGTTTGGGGTTTTTATGGAGATTCTATTACACATGCATGATGATTAAATCATTAACCATTGGTGATTAATCTGATTTTCAGCCCCTCATCTCTCCTGAAGGTTTCAGATAATATTGCCAGCCTGGGAAAAAAATCAAAATTCAAAATTTGAAGTATGGTCTCTACATATTTTGTGTCAGTTTTGCACCATCATAAAGTGAAAAGATTGTAAATCATAAATAAATAAACATATATTTGTATTACATATATACTCTGTATATATTCTGCATTTCTGGAGGGACCACAGTCTTATAACTCTTATAAGATTCCAAGGGCTTTAGGAACTGTGTGCCAAGAACTGGGGGCAAAGACCAAATATTTATTTTATTTTTTATTTTTTTAATTTTTACAGTATGACAAAATGGAATATGCAGATGTGAGCAAGTGAGGGATCTTGAGACGGGGAAGTGATTCTGGGTTATCTGGGTGGGCCCAATGTAATCATGTGGGTTCTTACCAGGGAACCAGGGAGTCAAAGAAACAGAGATTGGAGAGATGTGTGAAAGAGGGAATGAGCCAAATGATGTGGGTAGCATCCAGAAGTTAAAAAGGCAAGAGTTAGTGTTTTCTTTCAGAGCCTTCCAATCTGGTCTGTCCTTTGCAAACCCTTATCCTGAGGACTTGGTAAATCATGGTTTTCACAGTCCCTTTCACTGATTTTGGTCCTGATTCAAGATGAACTAGGCCCAGGATCCCTATGTTTATCACAGATTCAATTTGAATATCGGCAGAATAAATAAATATTCTTATAACCATATCTTATCTGTGGTATTAAGTCATCCTGAACCTTAGGTTATAATTAAATTAAGTCTGGATTTGTCTGATTTCTCTTGTCATTGGAAATTAGACTTCTAGTCAACTCCCTTGTGGCTTTGTTGGTGAACAAATCACTGAGTTAACATAGGAAATCCTTGTGTCACTTTCCTGCTTCACACTTGAATCATTTTGCACTAATCTAGAATAAACTGAAAAATTCCTAATGGAGCCTTAAAAGTTTAAAGGATCTAGGTCCTGCTGGCACTTCAACCTCATCTGTTTTCACTTTCTTGGTGGATTTTTATGTACCAGCCACACTGCTTCTTTTCCTTTTCTTCTCATGTGCTATGACCTCTCAACATGTAGCTTTCCCTGGCTGAAATATCTTCTCCTCATTATTTTCTCTGGTTTGCTCCTTTACTTTTCAATTTTTTGAGGAAAGCCTTCCATTATTGTTCAAACATCAGACCTAGTTATATTCTCTTTTTGTACCCCATGCTTTTCTTTTGAGGCATTGATTCTAATTGTAATCAATCAATTATTCTATTTTATTGTTCTCATCCTCCATTTGATAAAGATACAGACTGTGTCTTAGTCTTTTATTTTCAGCAATTAGCAAAGTACCTGGCACCTAGAAGCATTCAGTAAATATAGGTCATATATCCTTTCTTTGTGTCCTGTTTCTTTGAACTTAAAACTGGTCTGAGCCCAACCTAAGTAATGACACTTATTACTAAAAGATTGTGCCTTAGATTTCTTTTTTATCTCAAGACTTCAAATTCCTCTGTTAATTATTGCATCATGTTATCCCATTACAATAACCACTAAGCAATGCTCTCTTCTTATAATTAGAATTTGAAATGATAGAAGAAAATTGAAATAAAGGCAAAAAAAATCTTTGAAAGCTGTATGGGGAATGATCTAGCTCATGCAGTTTTAAAATATAGTTAAGTCATTCTTTGCTTCAGTAGTAATTATTTTCTTTTCTATATTTACCTAATGAATAAATGTACCTTTTTTCTACACAAAAGACTATTCTACACATAAGAAATCTTTTATTTCAGCAATGGACTGAAAGGAGACATCTCTTAATTCTCCCTATAAAGCCAATTTTTAAAAAACTTTTATTTTTTTAAGATTTTATTTATTTATTTGACAGAGAGAGATCACAAGTAGGCAGAGAGGCAGGCAGAGAGACAGGAAGGGAAGCAGGCTCCCAGCAGAGCTGAGAGCTGGATGCGGGGCTTGATCCTAGGACCCTGAGATCATGACATGAGCCAAAGGCAGAGGCTTAACCCACTGAGCCACCCAGGCACCCCCCCATGTAGCCAATTTTGTCATTACCTAATTATCTTGGGGATAATAGAAAGGGACTTTTATACCTTCTGCTATAATATCTTACATATGTACCATGTTTTCTCTCCAAAAGTGTTATTTATTTTAATTTTTTTAAGTTTGTATTCAAATTCCAGTTAGTTAACATACAGTGTACAGGTCTCAGGTATACAATGTAGTGATTCAACACTTCCACACAACACCCAGTGCTCTGCACGACAGGTGTGCTCTTCATCCCCATCATGTTTCCCCCATCACCCCCACCCACCTCCCCTCTGGTAACCATCAGTGTGTTCTCCATAGTCAAGATCCAAAAGTGTATTTTAAATAGTTATTTTTTTCCTCATTAAATTCTTGGCTTTTAGAGCTATGGTAAACATTTAAAATTAAGTTGAAAGAATCTTGGGATAAGCCAATTTTAATATCAAATCATATTTAATTAGATTAAATCTTTTATGATAGTATGAGGCGCCCTCAGAAGCTGTTTGGTACAGAAAATCAGGAAATTAGTAAACAATATCATTAAAAAGAGCTTTCTGAAAGAATGTCTTACTGGATCTGAAGCCAATTTTAACTGTGATGAAAGTAAACTTCCCTTGCCAACTGTTTCATTACTTAACTTGCCTTATAACTAAAATATATTTCTTTATACTCAATCTACTCTTTCTCTATCACACTTTCAATTATTTTTATTTCTGTTATGAATCTAATAATAATAATTGGTATCTTTTCTCTGTTCTGGATATTAATGGTAGTCTGGGAAAATTTTTATCACAATAATGTCACTGTCCTCCATCCAGTGGAAATTAATCTGAGTTTCCTTCTTGTCTTGAAATACAGCCATGTAGTTTATCTCATTTCATTTCATACATAGCTTGCAAAGACAGATTGTATTTTTAATGATTTATGTATATTCATATTGCAATTTTCTTCTGATACTCCAGATATAATTTATGGCTCTGATTGAAGGGCAAATTCCAGTTAGTTATGCCTCTGGTGAAATAATGTAGACATTTGCTACTTTTCCACTGAGTTGAGATACCTTCTGATATGTAAATAGAAGAGTCTGAATTCAAATATCTTACTTATTTTTTAAAGCTAACTAAGTTTACTTTATCATATAAAGGCATATCTTTAATAATTTTGCCCCTTTGGATGAAACCAAATCAAAAGAAGCAAACCAGAATGGGAGAGGGAGAAGTAAAATAGTTAACATTTATACCTCTGACTTACTTTTTAAGTGTGAGAAAATCTCGTAAGAGTTTGAAAGAGATTTTTTTTTATTAATACCTTCACTTGATTTATAGTTCTAACAAGCTCAAGGAATTCTTCCACATGGCAGCAGTATGCAGCGTGGTTTTTAAAACTCTAAGTGAAAACCACAAGCCCCTGGAAAAAGTGACTCTGGATTTTAAAAGAATCACACCCAAGGGTATTCATTCATGAAATTTTTACTAGTTCTTAAATTGTTTTCAAGGCATGTTGATTGGTGATATGTTCCCTTTCTAATCACTGCTGATCACACCGTTAATACATAACTGATCTTCCCCCAAGTTATAATCAGTTGGCACCAACTAGTCTCTATCTGTACATAGTAAACAATGAAGAGATAATTTGCACAAATTAATGATTTCTGAATGACTTTTATATACACATTCTATTAATTTCACCAGCAATCAGAATGTATTTTTCCTTTTTTTTTTTGCCTGATACATAAAATTGTGTGTTTACTTCTTAAAAAAACTGGCAACAGTTTTAAGAATTAAGAATTATCTTTCAGATTTGCATGATACCTCCATTCCTCTGCTGCTGATTGAAACCCAAAAGAGAGGATCAGAGTCCCTTCCCTGGGAGGCGGCCATCTTGTTTTTCCTTACTTAGCTCTTTGCTTCACCTGTGTCCCCAAGCAGCCCCTGATGAACTCACCGAAGTCTTTGCACTAAATCCTTCATCTGCTGGGCTTGGTTTAGTCTCAATTTTGTGATAGGATCTGAAGCAAAAGTATAAAGAGCTTTTGAGTGGTTAGAATTTTTATTTCAACATTAATATGAATTTTAAATTTAATATATAAGAAGGTAAATTCCAAACTTTGGAAAGCAAAATTGTTTCTAATTATTGAGGTTTGTAAAACATTGAAATTTATTTTTATACATAAAAGTAAGAAGATTTTATTTTATATATTCTGCTCTATACCCCAATATTTCAATGGAGGATACAGGTCTTCCTGAATGTCTCTTTAATCTGGTCTGAGGTTGAAAAATATTCAAGGAAATTGAATATTGAAGGTTGAGGAAAGACATTTTACAAGAAGCTCTGCATCTGTGTCTTTTGGATACTCCTTGGGAGAGCATAGAATTATGCACTTTTGACAAGCACCAGCTGAAGACTTTATTAAATGTATGATGCCAGACTATATGGAAATTTAGAAAACAGTTCTTTCTTTTTCATGTAGTCTTCTAAATTTGTAATCAGCAGCTTTTAAATGGTGTCTAGTTTGGTTTGTGGCATTTTTAAAGTTTCAGTATAGTAAAAGGATTATGAGTATCTTTAGTTGTAAACATGACAAGTATAGACTTCTTGAATTCAGTAAAATGTGGACGTAATGAGACAATAAATTACTACTAAGTGGCTGGATTTTTAAAAAAGAGCACACACACAAACAAAACGAAGCACTGCATTGCAAAATCCTACTGTGATCTCTTCTTTATTCTTTTTTTTTTTGAATAATATATGTGCAATCATTCTCCCCAGAACTATCACAGCTTGAGTTGAAATAATCGCTCTAATTTGTATGGCAAAAAAAGCACCCTTATTTGTGCTGATAAAATGCAACTCATGGCAACTCCAATCCAGTGGTTTTAATGTGATTCAAAAAGCTGTCTGCAATAAAGAAGTGTATTAGAGATGCTAAAAGACGATAAGATTTTGTTTTTGTTAAGTTTTGGAACAATTTAGCTAATGGAGTAAAATGGGCACTAGATTTTCTGATAAGTAATTTTTCATTCACCTAAATTTATTTGCAGATCCAGAAAACTTGTTTTACGAAGACTCACGAATGCATGGAGTACTCATGGGCTTCTGGCGTCATGTGTTGGATGAAATTGGTTTGCATGAACTTCTTACAAATGGCAATGCAAAGTTGTCAAAAGATGGCAAATAAAGAAGCTGGTTTGTTTGACTATAGTGAGATATTTCTGGGTGGCCTAATTCACCTGTTTCAAAGGACATGCGTAGAACAGAAACCATGAAGGGGGTTTATTTCCCAGACACTAACATCTATACTAAACCCCAGAAATAACAACTTAAACAAATCTGGAATTTCAAGGTCTTGGGAACTTTGACATGCATAAACCCTATATTCTCCTAGAAGCCCTTTAAGTCAGGATGGCACTTAAGATGTTTAGGACTTTGAAAAGTCAAATTGTTCTAATCATCTAACAAAGTTCTGTCCTGATAGCAACATTTCAACGGTTTCTATTTCACCACCGCCTCCCACGGGCTTACCCCGTCTGTCCTACAGTAATTTCCCCCATATCTCTCATCTCCTATAACATTTGTGTAATCTACCCACTTTTATGCATATTGCTGATTCTCTGTCTTTCCTACCAGATTGTAAGCATACAAAAAGGACCTGGGCCCTTTTGGATCCCCTAGCTGACACCAGCCCCTTATGACAACTGCTGTTGTTCCAAGCACGCTACTCAGGAAAGCACCAAAGCTGACTTGTAACATGGGATCTTCCACTAGATAGCGTTGCAAATACACAAGTATTTAGAAGTAACTTTTTGTTTTCCTGATTAAAAAACTTGTTTTAAAAAACTAGCAAAAGGCAAAAACGTGGTAAAAATAAAAATAAATAGTAATAATAAACCTCTAATTAAAAAAATACTTAAGCATGGCTAACACACAATGCTACATTAGTTTCAAGTAAACAACAGAAGATTCAGCTTCACTATAAGTTATAATATGCTCACCACAAGTGTAGCTGTCCTCCATTGCCATTCAACTCTATTATAATACCATTGACTATGTTCTCTATATTGTACCTTTTATGCATGGCTTATTCATTCCATAACTGACAGCCACTATTTCATTCCCCATCTCACCTCCCCCTCTGGCATCCATCAGTTTGTTTTTTGTATTTATCCATCCAATTCTACTTTTTGTTTATTTATTTATTCCTTTATAAAACCCCTAACTTTACTTCAGACATTTGAGAGGAAACATGATAAACATCTGGTGACATACACAAGATAGTTGAGATTATACTAACTTCCCCTACCTTGGAGAAATATTTTATTAAAATATTATTCCTGAATCTTTTTAAAAATTATGCATTTTTTAAGATTTTAGTTATGTGAGAGAGAGAGCACACATGAGTGGGGAGGGAAGGAGGGGGCAAAGGGAGAGGGAGAGACAGACTCCCTGCTGCCATGTGGAGCCCTATGTGGGGCTCAATCTCAGGACCCTGAGGTCATGATCTGAGCCGAAGTCAGACATTTAATCAACTGAGCCCCCCAGGAATCCCTACTCCCTGAATCTTCAACTATTTATTTCTTTAGGGTAGATTCCTCAGAACAATTATACAATAATTTCTCAAACATTTTTGACACTTGCAATGTACTTAAAAATTTCATCTAATTACTGTTTTAGTTGCATCCCACATGCTTAAATATGAGCTATTTTTATTTTTATTGAGATCAAAATATTTTCTAATTTCCCTTTTGATTTCTTATTTTAATCACATGCTGTTTTTTAAAAAATATTTTATTTATTTGACAGAGAGAGCATGCACAAGCAGGGGAAGCTGCAGGCAGAGAGAAAGGGAGAAACAGACTCCCTGATGAACAAGGAGCCCAATGTGGGGCTCAATCCCAGGACCCTGAGATCATGACCTGATCTGAAGGCAGATGTGTAACCTACTGAGCCACCCAGTCACCCCTACTCATGTGTTATTTGAAGTACAGTTCTTTGTTTCCAAACATGTAAGGATTTTTAGCAAACTTTTAGCTTATTTGCACTGTAGTCAGAGAACATGCTTTAAATTCTAGAAGTTGTTGAGAATTGTTTTATGTCTTAGCATATGGTGAGTATTTAAATGTTGTGTACATATTTGGATAAATATGTATAAATTAGTGCAGTTGCTATATGCACAGGTAATACCTACACACACAAATTAAGCCAAGCTTGTCTATCATATTTTTCAATATTTTAAATTGCTGATTAGTATTACTTGTTCAATTGATTAAGAAAGACTCATGATTTCCAACTATGAATATAGATATGTTATTTTCACCTTTAATTCTATCAAGTTTTGCTTTACTATTTAAAGGCTAGGTTAATAGATGCATAGGCATTTAGAATTGTTTTGTCTTCCAACAGGGCCAGGATCAGGATGAATCAATTGAGGTGCTTAGGGTACATCATTTCAGGGAGGTTCTCATGCTCAGAGTTATACAAGTGCAGGATTGGTACCAGAGATTGGGTCCTTTAAATGATGTGCCCACATGCCTCACTTGCCTCACCTTGTCGCAGCCTAGTCTTCCAGTAAATCTAAATGTTATCATTATGATGTTCTCTTGCTCCTCTTTCCATCTACTGTTAGCATTTTCTTTCCTTAAAGGCCTTTTGATTTCTTTTCTTTTGTCTTTTTAATTCCTCTCTTCTTTTATTTTAGGTGTGTTCTATAAAGTAAAGCTTTGCTTTCTGAAAGTTTTGCTTTCCATCTGACAAATCTTTGACTTTTAACTGGAGTACAGAAATCATTAATGGTCAATATATCTCCTCATGATTTGGGTCTCAATTTACCCTCTTATTATTGGTTTGCTATTTATGTCATTTGATCTATCTTCTCATTTCTTTCCTTTTTTGTCTTCATTTGTATTTTTAAGTATTTTTCAATCATTCTATTTCCTCCCTTAACTAGCTTTGTAGTTGCACTATTAGTCTTAGTTGCTCTTTTGAGGTATGTAACATGTCTGTTTCTCCACCTGCTTTCAGACTTTTCTTTGACTTTGTTTTTAACCATTAGATGTGCTTTTTAAAAAAAA
>RCUC01120664.1:0-20871 GCA_003697995.1 Taxidea taxus jeffersonii
CAGCGGGGGTCTGCTCTGTGCCAGACTCTGCAGGCTGTGGCCAGCTACTTCCCACGTCTGCTCCGTGTGGGCCCTCTGGCGGGAGCAATATGCGGGCTCAGCACTCGGGAAAGGGAGCCAGCAGCGTAGACAAGAGGGATCAAAGACGGTTCCGTGGAAGAAGCAGGACTTTGTGAATTTGGGTTAGAAGGAAGGGGCTGCTGCTGACACATGGGAGATGGTCCCCAAATAGTGGCCCTCTGAGGGGAGTCCTGGGAGGACCTGAGCTCAGAACCTCTTCTCCTTGTCTGTTCTCAAGTCCTGGATTTAAAAAAGAAAAAAGAAAAACACACACACACACACACTCATCCACACACATATACACACAGCTTTTTTGGAATCTGGCATCTGGGAGTTACTAAAATACAGAAGGAAAAGTCCTCAATTTAGGGACTTTTAAAATGAAATCAATTGATAAACACTTATTGAATCGGAAAACTGTGGGTTAAAATAAAGCTATCAAGTTAAGAAAATATTTCTCTTTTAAAAAACTCACCAAAGTGCTTCATTTTCCGCCTTCTCTGCCCTTCTAATTCTTTTTTGGATTCAACATAGGGAAGAAAATAATGTCTTGTGGGTTTTTTATTTTTTAGATTTTATTTATTTATTTGTCAGAGAAAGACCAAGCGGGAGTGCCCACGAGCAGGGGGAGCAGCAGAGGGAGAAGCAGGCTCCCCGCAGAGCAGGGAGCCCAGCACACGGCTCCATCCTGGGACCCTGGGATCATGACCTGAGCCGAAGGCAGACGCTTCACCTACTGAGCCTCCCAGGTGTCCCTCTTGTGGTTTTTGAACATTTGAGTGAAGCTTTCCTTTTGCACCCTAGCTGGTGTTTTGTTGCATTTGGGGCAGTTTGCAGGTGACCCTCCTGCTGCCCAGCGGTGCCTGCCCGTGTTCGTGCACACACACACACGCACACACGTGCACACACCCCACCCCACTGTGTGTACTTTCAGCCTTCTTGCACGCTCGTCTGAGGAGATGCGCACACGTGTTTTCTAGATCAGCAGCCGCAGCCCCGGGGAGGGGGTGGTTGGAGAAGTGTCCGGGGCCTGGGGCTGGTCCCCTGGTTGTCGTGGGGGTGCACCTGCTCCCACCGCTGGCTGCCCACAGAGAGACTAGGACCGAGGATGCTAGAGTTTAGCCCTCAGTTGGGGCGAACGCCCCAGACCGGTGCTTCCAGGTCGCCACTCCAGTTGGAAGTGGGGGAGGAAGGAGCTCCTGAAGACTTGGTACTGCTTGGAGCTGGGGATGGGCCAGGATGTCAGACTACGGGAAGTCACCTAAATCCCACATTACAGAATGGTGTTCTGCTCCTAGCAAACGTTGACCGGAGTTGGAATTTTCCTTGCACTTATAAAAAGATGTAATTTAAAAGAGAAAAAAATGGTTTTTCAGGGGACTTGGGGAATATTCAAGCTTTTTCGTTTCCACTGCACGATGAAATCAGTGGTCCAGGGCCCTGCGGCTTCCCAGCCAGCAGCACCTGCTGCCGCCCCTGCCGGGGCCGGGGCCCCGGCCCCTTGGCTTCCGTTCCAGGTAGGGAAGAGGGGGTGCGCACACCCCGGCAGAGGGGAAATGAGGCCTTTCCACTCCTCCAGGCCTCATGCTCAGGGGCCTGCGAACACCGCCACCTGCTTTGCACAAAGCAGTCTCCTGATGCACGGGACCATCCACAAGAGCCGCACACGCTTGTCTGAGCCAGACGTCTGTCCTTCCTTGGAAGGGCCATGTTAGCTTTCCCTGCCCTGCCATATCGAGTCCTCCCTGCACACGCCCGCCTGGGAGATACGCTCCGTCCACCCCAGGGTCCTGTTTCAGACCGCAGGGAAGCACGGGAAAAGCGCGGTGACCCCTCGCGTGGCGTGAAGAGTGGAAGAGCCCCGGAAGAGCCCTCGTCGCCGGGGCGGGCCGTTAATAACTGCAGCAGAGGAGGGGGTCAAGCCACTGGGGGGACAGGGAAGCCAGCGCAGTCCTCTGCTTAAAGAGCTAATTATATCCTTTGGTTTTACTTTCGAAGGATCAGGGACACCTTGCAAAAACACAGGGCATGTTAAGCGACTTCCAGTCTTATGGAACCAAAAAAAATTGCAATAATGATTAATGGTACCCTTTGGAAATTCACCCCGGTGTAAGGGACAGGGGCGTGGCTGCTCTGCCTGAGCGTCACGCATCTGGGAGAAAACCCCCGGGGACAGACGAGTCCTCTCCTGATGGGCTGGAGCAGAAGCCACGGGCTGTCCCTCCTGCTGGTTTGGCCCTGTACTTGCCTGCAAGCCCCTTCACCCCGGCCTCTCTGTCCTCCCGCCTGGCTGTGCAAGGCTGCCAAGAGCTCGTCCGTGAGATCCTCTCCAAGGAGAACTTCCAGAACCCCACGAATGAGAAAGCAGAACTGCGGGGACAGGAGGAGGACAGGGGGACAAGGGAGGGACAGATGGGAAGCACGGAGGACATTTCGGGCCATGAGAGCCTCTGGATGACACAGAATCCACGTCCTCGTCTGTCCAAGCCCATGGAATGTCCAGGACCACCGTGGCCCTGACGTAAACTGCGGGCTCTGGCTGGTGATGACATGTTATTGGGGGCTCATGACCTATAACGGACGTGCCTTCCGGTGGGGACACTGAGAGCAGGGAAGGCTGTGCACAAGTTGGGGCATGACAGGGGGTTGCAGGGAGGGTGTGCGAGAGCTCTCTGCCTTCCTCTCAGTTTTGTGGCAAACCGAAAACAGCTCCAACAACGAGGTCTCTTTAAAGACACACACACGCCGAGACAGCACGTCGTACCCACTAGGATGACTCCCATCCTTCGTCACGGGTGGGAGCGCAGACCGGTGCAGCCGCCACAGAAGATGGTTTGATGCTTCCTCGGAAAGCGAAATGTGGAGCTACCCTATGACCTCGCTAGTCCACTTGTAGGCAGACACCCAGAAAGCTTGGGAACAGGGACTTGGATGGGTATCTGTGCACCGTGTTGCTGGCAACGGTTCCCACAGTAGCTGGAAGCTGGAAGCCACCCACGCATCCATCAGCAGCTGGATGGATCGATAAGATGTGGTCTGTCCACACGACGACGTGTCATTTAGCTATAAAACAGAGGAAATTCTGATACAGCCATCCTGCAACACAGATGAAGCTTGAAAACACAATATTATGTAAAAGCAGCTAAGCAGAAAAGGCCACGTGTTCTGTAATCCCACTTACATGCAGTATTAGAATGGCAAAGCAGTAGACAACACAGAAAGCAGCTCGGAGGGTCCAGGGGAGCAAGGACAGGTGAGGAGTTAAGAGAAGGGGAAAATGGAGGCAGCAGCCCCCTGGGACAGAGCTCTCAGCCCGCAGAGCACCCAGGTAGCAAACACACATGGGTCCCTTAGGGCCAGCATGGTGGGACCCGCCCTGCAAATATGCCCAGGACAGAAGGGTTCCCAGAAGGAGGACTTTCAGTGCAAGAATCAGGGAAGTCCTGGGCAAACCAGGACAAGATGGTCCCCTTGTCTATAGCTCCCTGCTAAATGAAGGAGCCTTTCAGCCTAAGAAGCACTAGTCCTGTCACAGGAGGCACCAGTCAGGGTGCCCTCCGGCCAAAGGGAGGCCTGTCAAGGCATTTCAGAGACCGGGTTTCACACCGAGAACCAGTTACACAGATGGGGAAGGAGTTAGACGGCCAAGTAGGGCAAGCCAGAGATGAGCGTCAGCGGGACCACAGACACCCAGGACTGGGGGCGGGGGCAGGGTACCAGAGCCAGGATCCCATCAGTACTGCCTACCAAGAGGGGCTGCCTCGGGTGCTGGGCAGGGAGGATATGGCTGTCCATGCCATGCCTGTTCCTCCATCGGCCCATCTGGGAGCTCTAGGCCAAGACTCCTCTGTCCCGACTGGAGCCGGCATGGAGCAGAGGCCGGACCCTCTAGGACAGGAAGTGACAGCAGCTGAGCCTGGAGCAGAGAGCCCTGGGCAGCAAATGTGGGCCCAGGGGGCAGCCCCTGCAGCCCAGGTGTCTCCGCTTCCCCAAGGCCCCGACGGAGAGGGGTGGTGGTGCCCCTCTGGTCCACTTGCTCCCATATTGTGGCACACCTGCACCAGAGCTGTGCTGGGCACGGAGGACAGAGCAGGAAAGATGCTGGTAGGAGGCCGTCCTCAGGCGGTGCCTGGTCTGGTGGGATGGACAGACATCACATAAACTGTTGCACAAGCAAATAGAAATGCCAAAGAGAGGTAAATGCAGTCAAGGAGAGGCATGGGACATTCATGAGTGTCCGGGGGCATGCCTGTATTGGAGGGGCGCTTCTCTGAGAATGGGGAGTTTCAGCAGAGACTTCTGAGGTGGGTAGGAGTTGGGGGAAATCAGGGAGGAGGGTGACAGGGACAGGAAGTAGCTTTCGTGGTTCCCAGACACTTGGAGGCACTAAGACTCCAGAAGTCCAGGCGGCCAGCAGACTGGGAGGAGAGAGAGATGTGTGGGATGGGCAGCACCACGTCTGCCTTGCAGCCCTCAGGGTGCTGGGGAGGGGTGGGGTGTGCAGGGTCTGAGAGGGAACAGCAGGGCTGGGACTGCACAGTGGAAGACCAGCTCGGCTGCTCTCGCTCTTCAGGCACCTGCGGAAGGTGTGAGGGCAGACAGGGATGCAGCTCAGGACATCTGCTGTGGTCGGGGCAGGAGAGGACCAAGTCTCCGGTGCTAGGGCGACAGTGAAACCAAATGGTGGGTACGTCGTGGAGATGGAAAGTACTGGACTCGCTGGTGAATTGGATATAGGGAGAGAGGTCACTTCCATTCTGACGTGACCAACCAGGTGTCTGGGGAGGCCCGTCATCCGGATGAAGGACGCCCAGGGAGAGCAGATGTTCTCAAAGTGGGGGAGCCATGCATTCTGCTTTGGGCACATAACATTTGAGCGGTTGGGTTGGTTTTGATGCTAAACCAACAGCACGTCTGGCCCCTTGTACCGAAATCAGCGCCAGGGAACAACAGAAAGACGCCAAGGGGTGGCGAGAGAGATGGGCTCAGCCCCAGGGAACAACAGAAAGACGCCAAGGGGTGGCGAGAGAGATGGGCTCACGCTGGCATGGGGCTGCGCCTGGTGTGGCCCGTGGCACAGCGTGAAGGGGACTGTCCTAACCTTGGCTCCTGCCGTCATCGCCCTGGGACAAACTAGGCCTGACCCTACCCTGACAGACGGGTCGCACCCACACCTGTGGCCGTGCCCACACCTGAGACCCTGTAGAGGCTTTCTAACGTCAGAGCAGCAGAGAGCTGTGTGCTCGTGGGGAGCCAAGCGGACGGGAGTGGGCCACCTGAACACAGCAGATGCTTCCAGCCTCCTGTCCTGCAGAGAAGGCCACACCAGTGAAAGATAAGGAGGGGTTCCCCTCTCTTTTTTAAGTTTTATTTATTCATCTGACAGAGATCACAAGCAGGCAGAGAGGCAGGCAGAGAGAGAGAAAGAGAGGAGGAGGAAGCAGGCTCCTGCTGAGCAGAGAGCCCGATGCGGGGCTCGATCCCAGGACCCTGGGACCATGACCTGAGCCGAAGGCAGAGGCTTAACCCACTGAGCCACCCAGGTGCCCCAAGGGGTTCCCCTCTTAATGCTGCTTCTCTCTGGGGGGGGGGGGGGCTGTGACCTGGGGAAGGGGGAAGCGGAATTTGGTGGAATATAAAGTTGTAGAATGTAAGGTTCTAGAGCCTTTCCGCCGAGAGTGGGTCCGCCCATCACCCTGAATTCACATGGGCTCCGCGGGCTGGCCTTCCTCCAGGTGCGCTGCAGGATGGAGCGGCAGACTTCTGCCAGAGGGAAATGAGCTCACAGGCAAACAGCAAGACATTTGAGATGCACAAGCATTAAAAAAAATGTAAAAAGGCAACAAATTGGGTTACAGATTATTCCAGGTTCCATCAGAGGCCAGGATATTGGAACAGAGAGACCGATTTTGAAAATTAGCTTAATAAAACTGAACAAGAGGAGATGTTGTGAGACAAGAACAAGAAAATACAGGAAAGAATCAAGCAGAAGGATTGAGTATTAGAATGCATTTGTTGAAATAAAGAACACAGTGCAAGGGATAAATGCTAGAATAAATACAGCTGAGGAGTGAACTTGTGAGCTGGAAGACCACTTGGATATATCTACCCAGGAAAGAGAAGGAGAGCACAAGGGAAATAGAAGGGAAAGGCTATAACACAAGGAGGAAAGAAGCTAAGGTACTAACATCTGAGTAAGAGAAATCCTACAAAAAGAGAAAAATAAAAACACAGAAAAGGACACATTTGAAGAAAATGTTGGAGGTAAAATCTCTGGGATTTAAAAAAAGGGTGAGTGGCCCCAGATTGAGAGTCTTGGAGTGCCAAAGAGAAGAGATAAAGGGGTAAAAACTCAAACCTACACACTTACAGTGAAATTTAGGAATAACAAAGAGGAAGTTTGAAAAGTTTCCAGAAAGGCAAAGAAGATCCCATACAAAGAACAAGAGTCATGTGGACTTTGGGAGTTTCAACAGCAACAGTAGACATAAGAAGATAATGGAGTGGTATTTTCAAAGTATACAAGGAAGAGAAGGTAGAATGTTGAGCTTTATATGCAGCCAGATTGCCATTCAAATGTGAGGCATAGTAAGATTTCCCATTTTACATGGTCCTAGACAGTGCAATAAAGGAAGGAAAAGAAACTACGGTTAGGATTGGAAAGGAAAGAAAATGTATTACTTTCAGATGATGTCTTCATCTATGCAGGAAACCCTGAAGAATCTACAGGAAATCCTTTAGAAACTGGAGTTTAGGGGTGCATGCATGGCTTAATTGTCTGCCTTTGGCTCAGGTCATGATCTCAAGGTCCTGGCGTGGAGACCTGTGTCCTGCTCCCTGCTCAGCAGGGAGCCTGCTTCTCCCTCTGCCCCTCCCCCTTCTCATGCTCTCTCTGTCTTAAATAAATCAATAAAATCTTTTTTAAAAAAAGAAATGGGTTTAGAAAGTTGGCTGATACAATAGTAATATACAAAATAAGTTATATTCTATGTAACAGCTGGAAGAGGCTAGAAAACATAATTAAGAAGATACCATTTATAGAATCAGAAAATGTCAAATACATAGGAATACTCTTCTAATGTGTAAGACTTACATAGGCAAAATTATAAACATTTATTAAGTGCAAGTAAAGGAGTTCCGTTAAGTAAACGGAAAGACTTTATATCATTCACCTGCCATTCTCCTCATATTGATCTCTATTGATTATAGGCAATGTAGTTCTGGTCATTATCCAAACAGAGCTTGTCATGGACTTTGGCAAGATGATTATACAGAAGAGTAAGGGACCCAGAATAACCAGGAGACGTCTAAAGAGAAGAGCACAGAGAGTGTACTTTGCAGCCTCATCATGAAACTACAACAGTTAAGACCATGTGGGGTTGTCACAAGGTTGGACCAACTGACCAATTTCCAGAATTCCCAGAAATAGATCCATGTAGTTGTGGAACTTTGGATTACAATAGAAGTAGCATTTCAAATGACTGGTGAAAGGAGGCACTGACAAAGTGAGCTGGGAAGAAAACAGTGTTATTACCCATATAAAAAGTATGACATTGGATCCCTACCTCACACTGTATTTTGGAAATCAACATACTTTATTTTGGATGAAGGAGTTAAATGTCAGCAGTATCTTAGAGGAAAATATGAGTGGATTTTGGGTTAGGGAGAAAGTTCTTAAGGTACAAAAAGTGGGTTTAAAAAGAGATCGACAGATTTGAGTATGTCAAAAATAAGGAGGGGTGCCTGGGTGGCTCAGTTGGTGAAGCGCCTGCCTTCAGCTCGGGTCATGATCCCGAGGTCCTGGGATGGAGCCCCACGTCAGGATCCTTGCTCAGTGGGGAGTCTGCTTCTCCGTCTACCTGCCCCTACTCTGCTTGTGCACATGTGCTCTCTGTCTCTCTCTGAAATAAATAAGTAAAATCTTTTTAAAAAAATAAGGAAAAGTTAAGAGCTTTTTGAAAATCAATATATTGAACATTTTCTAAAAACCATTTAAAAAACAAAAGAAAATATTAGCAATATATACAACTGACAAAAGATTAGTGTTAAGAACATTGGAAGAAAACCTGCAAATCAAGAAGAAAAGTATAAAACATCCCAAATGAGAAAAAGGTTGAAGGCAGGTGAGAATTTCATACTAATCAATATATTGAACACTTTCTAAAAACAGTTTAAAAAACAAAAGAAAAGGAGCAATATATACAACTGACAAAAGATTAGTGTTAAGAACATTGGAAGAAAACCTGCAAATCAAGAAGAAAAGCATAAAACATCCCAAAAAAGAAAAAGGTTGAAGGCAGGTGAGAATTTCATACTAAAGGAAATGTATGACTAATAAGCCCCGAAAGAGATGCTCATCCCCACTGATGAGCTGGAAAAGGCGAATCAAGGCCCTAGTGGGTAGCACTTAACCTCCATTCGAGTGGCAAACATTAAAAAGCCTGAGAAATGCCAAGTGTCAGATGGGACGAAGGCCATCAGGCTTCCTTTTCATTGCAGGAGAGCATTAAGCCGGGCCAGGTCCTTTGGAGGAAGGTTTGACATTGCCTCCTGCACTTGAGCATGCCTATCCCGTCTGACCCAACAGGTGTGCTGCCCCCGTCCGTAGTCAAGGGAGACACTAGTATGTGTCTAACAGTAAGACAGACTCAAGAGTGTTCGCAGTGGTATTGGTCATTAACAGCGAAAACCTAGAAACAACCACAAAGCCCATCGGTGAGAGAGTGAGTGATTATACGGGGGTTTTTCCCAATGAAATGTCATTCAGGAATCAAGATGGGGGAACTACAGCAGTGTGCAATGATAGGGACGCATCTTAGTTTTAAAAACAAAAACAGAAAGTCCCAAAACAGTACTTCTGGCATCATAATATTTTCATAAGGTTAAAAACAATGGAAGTTTTTTTTTAAGATTTTATTTATTAATTTGACAGAGACACAGTAAGAGAGGGAACACAAGCAGGGGGAGTGGGAGAGGGAGAAGCAGATTACTGTGGAGCAGGGAGCCCAAGGCAGGGCTCGATCCCAGGACCCTGAGATCATGACCTGAGCCGAAGGCAGAGGCTTTAACCCATTTAGCCACCCAGGCACCCCTGGAAAAATTTTTTTAAATTTAATTTTATTTAAGTTCAGTTGATGAACATAGAGGGTACTATTAGTTTCAGAGGTGGAGGTCAGTGATTCATCAGTTGTATGTAACACAGTGCTCATTCCCTCACGGGCCCTCCTTAGTGCCCATTCGGAAAATTGTAAAAGGCACTTCTGAAATCATGGGCCAGAGAGTAAGTCTGAAAGGAAAACAAGAGGATACTTAAAGCTGAACAGAAGTGGAAATACAGGGGTGCCTGGGTGGCTCAGCGGGTTAAGCCTCTGCCTTCGGCTCAGGTCATGATCTCAGGGTCCTGAGATCGAGCCCTGCATCAGGCTCTCTGCTCGGCAGGGAGCCTGCTTTCTCCCCTCTCTCTCTGCCTGCCTCTCTGACTACTTGTGGTCTCTGTCAAATAAATAAATAAAATAAAATAAACAGAAGTGGAAATACAAATATCAAAATTTTTGGGTTGCGGTTAAGCCAGCGCTGAGAAGGAAATGAGAAAACATTTCTCGAGTCAGTAATCTAAGCTCCTACCTCCAGAACCTAGAAAGAGAAGAGCAAAGTAAACCCAGAGGAGGCAGAAGGAAGGAAATAATAAAGATACAAGTGGAAATCAATGAAATGAGAAACATAAAAAGAAAAAATAGAGAAAAATCAACCATACAAAAGGCCGATTCTTTGAACAGTGATAAAATGGATAGACCTCTAGCAAGACTGACCAAGAAAAAAGGGAAAAGACAGACGTGATCAGTGGTCGAGAGAGGAACAGGGACTGTCGCAGAAGACCCTACAGCCATCGAGAGCATCATACAGGATTGCTGCAAACACCTCTACGGATGTGAGATGAAGTGATCAGCTCCTCAGAGAGCCCAAAACGGAGAGGGACAGGGCAGGGCAGGGAAGGTGGCCCAGAGTCCAGCTCGGAGGCACTGCAGTGTCTGACGTGGGGCAGAAGGAGCAAAGCAGAGCAGCCTGGACGCAGGGTGGCGTCCACAGTGTCGTGCCATAAAACCCCAGAGAAGACCTTCTTTCCAGAATGAGGCTGGGGGTGATCAAGTAGGGTCTGAGGACTGGCAGGTGACCGTGACTTCTGCATTTTGCCATCGGGAGGTCAGGATGACCGTGGCGAGAGAGTGTTGATGGAGGGAGTGTCGAGGACAAGCCAGACTGGGTGGGTAGAGCAAATGGGTGACAGAGCGGATGCCTCCAGTGTAGACGTCTGTGGAGATGCTGGTTTGGGAAGGAGAACAGAGGGAGAGCAGCAGCTCCTGCAGGGGAGGGGAGGGGAGGGGCGGGGCGGTGACCGGGATGTTTGGTCGTCCCTGCGTTTGCTGGGGTGCTTTGAGACGGGAAACACTGGGGGTGTGTTCCAAAGAACGGGTCCGTGCCACTCCGGGGTCCTTCCGTTCATCCAGACTTGGACTCGCCCGCTGGAGATACCCAAGACTCAAGGGACATTTGAAATGCACGTGCGCGCCTCCATTAGACCCTGAGCCCTGGAAGTCAGGAGGAGGAGCACAGAGAACAGTGGCGTGTGTGGGCGTCCGGTGTTCTGCCCACACCTCTGCAGTGGCCCGCGTGGCTCTCAAAACTGTATCTTTAAAACTTCTTAGAGATTCGACTTGCTTTTCCTGTAAGTGTTTTCCTCTTCCATAGAAACTAAACAGTCAGGGGCATCTCATGTCACCACCCGAATGGGCTGCCTCTGGGAGGAGGGGGTCTAATTCCACGGCCCCCCCCAGGAGGACAACACGGGGTGGGAGTGCAGGCTCTGTATCCGGATCTCTGCTGTGTGTGGTTTCAGGCTGCTCCTCAACTTCCCCGAGCCTCAGCTTCCCCATCTCTAAAATGGGCAGCTAGTACCTATCTCATGGGGTTGTGGGGATGATTAATGAGATCATCTGTTGTTTAGTATCTGGCAGACAATATACCCCCCCACCAACGGCAGCATCTGTTATTGGGGGGTCGTTTTGGAGCAAACCCAAGTGACACTGGGGCCCATGGAGAACCCAGGGCGGGAGGGAGGTGTCCTTGGTCTGGGGGCATCTTGCCCCAAAAGCTAAGTCACATTTTCTTCGCCCAGTTTTGAAAGAGACACTGAGTGCATGTGATGACCGCAGTCCGGGTCCCACTTAATTAAGAGATGGCCAGGCCAGGCCTCTGCTGAGGGACAGGCCACAGTGAATCACCAGCGGCTACCTGGCTGGGTTTCTATTGACTAAGTGCTTCTGAGCCCCTTCTTGATTTCTGGAAAGAAAGGGGAAAAAACAAACACCTCAGCATTCTTCAATGTGAAATACAGAATCGCCTGGCCTTTCTTTTATTTATTTTTTTCTTTTCTCTCCTCTGTGTCTTTCTCCCTCCCTTCCTCCCACCTTTCCTTCCTATTTTTTCTCTACTAAAACTTGAAACATCTTATAAAGTAATTTATATTCTAAATGCACAGAGACGCATTCTAGAGAAGTGTGATGCCAATCCTGTCCTAAAGAGAATTATTTTTCCCCTAAGTTTCCTTGATTATAAGTGTGGATTTTCTTAGCTGGAGTTCGCTTTAAGCCATATTTAGCTTTTATTTTAAATGTATTGGGCTTGTCCATGACTGTCATTGGGATTTTAGACTGCACCCCACCCCCAGTGCCTTTGCACATGGGCAGGTCAGCATCCTCTGCTAGGGGGGGTGGGATTCCTCCTGACTGACCAGACGTAGGTCCCTTGTTCTATACAGACCGAGGTCCCTTGTTCATTGGCCGGCAGGTGCCAGGGTCAGCCCGCGTGGATGCAGCGGGAGCACCACTCACAGGGCCAGGGGACTTCCGCGCGCCCTTCCCCTCCCCCTTGCCGCACCACCTTCCCAGCAAGTGAAGGCTCCAGCACTTAATCAGCAGAGAGAGGAGTCCGACTCTGACCAACACCCACCAGCTGAACGGAGAAGGAAACCAACAGCAACAACAAATGCCCAACAAAATACAAATAAATTTCTCCAAAAGTGCGGTCGTCGGGATAAGAAAAGGCAGTTTGTCAGGTCGACATCAGAGGAACTGCAGTCGCCCTGACAAGCCGCAGAGCTGATGTTTTATTCAGCAAGCCTGAAAAATACCTTCCCAGCGAGGGCCCCATCAGTAAACCAGTGTGACGAATATTACGGGAAGCAAACCCTGATAGAGCAGGAGCCCCGCACACGGGCTGCACGCAGGGCTAGGGAAGCCCGCGGCTCTCGGACTTGGACGCCCGGGGACAGGTTTGCAAAGCTGCCGCCTCACCAGGCAGCCAGGGCGGCGGCCGGGCACCAAGGATACCCTCTCCCCAGCGCTGGGGGCTGTGGATGGAATCTTCCCGATGAATTCCAGTTCTTTCATCTCTTTCCCTATTAGGATGTCACCTGCGAGCCCCCAAACAGATATTTCCATCCATTAGGAGCCACGGGCTACAAATCGGTTTTCCCGTAGCCTGGGCTGGGGGTTTTCAGGGGAGCATTGCTTATGAGAGCAGACAGGCCCTCCACTCCTCTTCCTGTTAAGACCATTATGCAAAGAGCCCGGAACCCAAAGAGGGATCAGGGAAGAGGCTGCTTCCATCCCTGGCTCTGGCCCCCATGCCCCGAGGCGCAGTGGCGGCTTCTTCTGCAGTGATGGGGATCCTTCCTACCCAGGCTCGGCTCAGGCAGCTCACACACAGCATGGCTGTTGGGGGCCAGGGCAGAAAGCCGGGCACGGCCCTCACCCAGCCCTCCTCCCCAGCCCACCGTTTGGCCGTAATCGCTGGGCCACAGGAACAGCTCCTCTAAAGGGGCATTAGCTCCAGAGGAGAGGCCAGAACTTGCAGACAGACTTACTAATAATGAGAAAGTGTGGAGGGGGCTCGGTGCCAAATAGTAGGAAGAAGTTAGAAAAAAAAAAACCAAAACAGGCTACAAAGGAAAAAGTAGGTTGCAAATAGGTGAGTTATTCGGACATGTCTGTGTTTGCACGCGCATACGCACCTTAGAGGAGCACACAGCTGAATCCCTGTGCACCTGTGTGGCCCTGGCGGCCTGAACGCACACCACAGAAACAGAGACAACTTTAACCCTTTCTTTCCATGACTCTGGTGAGGCCGGCATTGTGCTCGTTGGAGTGCAGGGCCTGCCTCCGGTGCGGCTGTTTCTCTGCAGTGTAGACACAGAACTGAACCCGGGGCTTTGCCATTTGGAAACATTTCTGGACAGGAAGTTGCGGTGTTGGGGCACTTTTTTGCATTTAAATATTGCCGCTGTTTATAAATGCACTTTCCCAGCCCCCCGGCACACTGACTCGGAGGAATCTGCTTGCAGGGCTCTCAGCAGAATCCGCACATTCTTTACAGATGTTTCTTTTTCTTTCCCTTGTCTTTTTTCCCCCCATTTATCAAATAGGGTCAGGCCATCCCAGAAGGCCGTGGGCCCCGGTGGCTCCCGGTTTCTAAGTGCCAGGCCTGCGTCCTGCCATACCGCTGGTCACATCCTCATCAAACAAGTGTGTCCCTTCCCAGGTGCGCTGAGATGCGTGGTGCAGTCCTGTGTCCCATCCAGCTGGAAGGGGGTGGGGAGGGGAGAGCATGTCATCTTCATGCCATTGCTGAACGTCAGGATGTGGAGGGCAGATCAGCGTTCACCCAGTGAGACCCGCCTCCTGTGGAAAGATACAAAGATAAGATTTCATTTCTGGAAGCCTGGGCTTGTGGCGTCCAGCTGCTTGCTGCTTGGCTCCCAGCGTAGATCACAGGGGGTTCAAAAGCTTAGTGTCTGCAGGGAGAGGGGGTATGAAGCCCGTGGAAGGACAGGGGACGGTAAAATGTGTTCTATTTCACCTCTCGTTGTGGGGCCTGGCACTCACGACTGCTCCATTTCAGCAGGGCCTGAAACTGTAGACTGTCAGGGGTGGAGAGGACCCTCACACTCACCCAGTCCAGTCCACTCATTTCTCATGTGAAAAATTGCTGATGGGAAGGGAACATACTTGAGTGACTTTTCTGAGGTTGCACAGGGTATGGGCCAAAACCAGGACCCTGGCCCCAGCTTTCAGGCCAACATTTGTGCCTCCTGGGACCTGTCCACCTGGGACCGTGCCTCTTACAGCATGATGCCTGGCTGGCCACCTCAGAACCATCTGGAAACTCTCAGAACCCACTGTAGGCCTGTGGAGTCAGAAACTCTGTGGGCGGGGCCCAGCAGTCTGTGGTTTAACCAGCCACCCCAGGGGACACTGGTGCCACTCAAGTTTGAGCAGCCCCGGGGAGGACCTGTGAGCCTAGCAAATTCCCAGGTGATGCTGGTCTGTTGGTCCAGGGATCTCGCTTTGAGAGTTGCTGCTCTAGACCCGTGGTTTTCCAAATGTTCTAGAAGCCATATACCCAAAACCTTGTAATAACCTATGGGTTAAGCAGGGGGAAAGTAGGAGAGGCGCAAAGTGAGTTTTAGCTAGCTAGCCCTTTGTTTGCAGCCAGGACTCACAGGAGAAGTTACAGTCATGCAGAAAGGTATCCTCCAAAATATAAAGCTAATAAACACACCTCAGTCTCCTTTGTGCTTGGTGGTATTGAAATGCTTAGGGACGTGTGTAGCAATTTTAATTCCAGAAAGTTCTGGGAGTAGTATACTCATGAGTTCCACTCATCAATGGTGCAATTAGACCCCTCTAGTGAGGACAGTCGGGTGAAAACCAGTGCAGATGGAGAAGAGCTCTTAAGTCAACGAGTTTGCGGGGACGTCACGGTCGGGGTGGGGCTCTAGGGGGTGACCCAGACCAGAATCCGGAAAAGCTGTTTCACGGGTGCTTTTCTCCCTCTCACCACAATCTCCCTGAAACTCCCTGGAAGGAGAGAAATTTCACAAACTACAGTAATGGGCGTGTCCTGATACTTGCTAATAAATTGTCTCTTTGCTCAGTGCAGCACCACGGACAGCTCCCAGCCGGCCGTCTTCCTGGGGGCTCCCAGCGGTCCTCCCCCTCCATCACAGACCGTCTGGAGGGGCAGACGTGTGAAAATGTGAGAACTTAGCCAGGTGGCATACGTATCTGCCAGTTTCTTTTCTTTTAGAGGCGGGCTGTGGGTAAGAAGTGTGTGCATGTGCGTGTGTGAGAGAGAGGGAGAACATAAGTACAGTGAAATCAAGTGCGTGTTCTTAATCTAATTTACGAGGGACTTCTCTTGAATACGCGTGTGTGCACGGGAACACCTGAAGGCATGCGCTGCAGTTCAGACCCGTCAGGGTGCAGATGCCCAGCTGTGGCCGGGCTGTCCAGGATGCTGCACTGTGAGCCTTGGAGCGGTAGAGGGGGTGGGTTCCAGAGATAAGCAGGGACGCTGAAGGGAAGCTCGTTAGGACCTGTGGCTGTGTCCCAGCTGTTACTCGATTTTTGCCAAGTAAGCAGTCTTCCCCATAAAAGTTCTAGCCCTGAGCCTGATCTTGGGAGGCGCAGGGATGACACACTCCTTCCCTGTGATGTGAGAGCCAGGACTGTCGAAATACGAGCTCCTCACTTTTTATCACCCCTCTTTAATTGCTTCCTGAAGGCCATCAGCCCCAATAAAAGCCCCAAAGCCCCCAGAGAATTCTCCATTGTTATTTATTACATGTGTCTCCTCGTTCAGAGCCACATCCCTGTCAGGTCCTGCTGAATGAGCTGCCTCTTGGGGAATCCAGGTTGGGGCCCCACTGGGCTGGGAGGAAGAGGTGTGAGATCCAGACTGTTCTGTGTGCAAAGGCAAAGGGCCAACTTGGAGGAGAGAGAATGGGGTTGGAGGTCTCATTTTCTTAGGAGAGATTCTGCCCTTGGGAGCCCATAGACCTGAGTGGGAGACCCCTGGCTGTGCTGTTCTGTCTCCATGTGCTGCTGGGCAGGTTTGGACCCTCGGTTGTCCCATCTGGGAAACGGCAATTTAAGAGAACAGGAGATGTTACAGAGCAAAATGAAGGAATGGATGTCTGAACTCACAGATGAGCGTGATGGGGAGGAAGGTGTCCCCGTGACATGGTGCAGGGGGAGCAACAGGTGTGAGAAACTGAGAGTCTCGTCTGTTCCTTAAGAACCAGTTGAATAGTGTAATAGTGAGAACCAGGGCAGGATTTTTAGAAAACCCCAATACTGGACCGAAAAATCTAAGCTCCGGGTATGTGCTGCAGGCCGTGTGGGGTTCAACAGTGAGCTTGCCGAGTCTGCAGCAATCTGGGGAGTTTTGGGGGAACTGAGACTTGGATAAGGAGAGGTTGGAGCACATGCTGGAAAGGGGATTCCAGGTGAGGAGGGGTCCTGTGAGCATGAGCATAGGTGAGCAGAGTCAGGGGAAAGCAGACTCGACGCCCGGCATCACTGGAGGTAATGTAGGAGCCAGACCTGGAAGGCGGGGGGTTCTGTGCCCTGGGCAGTGAGTGGGCAGGAGACTGTGCATGTGGACTTTGAGGGGGGCGGGGGCCTGGTCCTGGAGACAAGGTGTTGCGTGGAGTCCTGAGTCCCATCTGAGCCTCTGTCTGCACTCCAGACGAGGGTGAGGATACCAGTGTCTGCTGTGGGTTGGTGTGAGGTTCATACAAGTTCAGTGCTTGGCCCAGGGCCAGGCATATATTAAGGTGAATAACAAGAGTAAACCATGCATCTGAAAACACACACAGGCGTGTGCACGTGCACACACACACACACGCTAGCTTACATCTAGGCCCCCATCTGGTTGAGAGGGAAGATCACATGCAGTGGCCCTGCCCAGAGTCTATCCTCAGCACCTCCTCTTGGTCACAAATAAGAGTCTTGTCTGTTTGGTTCATAAACGAACCACACACATGTTGCACACCTACTGTGTGCTAGACTCTGTGACTCAGGAAGGTAAGAACCCGGGCCCAGCCTGCCCCACCCTCTAGGACTCCAGTCTACACAAGGAGGGGCTGCCCCACCTCTCCCTCCGTTCTAGCAGCTGGACACACAGCACATACAGCATGGCACCAGGAACTCTGAGAGCCCTGAGGGGGGGCCAGCCAACAGCCTTCACTGGGGGCCAGGAAGCCACCAGAGGGGAGTAACATCTGAACCAGTTTGCAGAGGACCAGTGAGAGCTCACCAGCAGAGAATTGTGTAGATGGAAGCAACATCCAAGGCCCAGTGGGTCAAAGGAGCCCAGCTTATTGGGGGAACGCTGGTGTGTCTGTGTGGGGCGGGCTGGGAGGGTAGGTGAGAGACGCGCAGGTGCTGTATGTGGGGCCCCGCTCGGTGCATGGTTTACAGGAAGGCATCTTTAAGCTCACAGACACTTCCTGAGCTGAGTCCACTGTTGCTCCCCTTTTACACATGAGGAAATCAAGGCTGGAAAGATATGTTGGGGCCAGACTGTCATAGTCTTGAAGCTTGTCTGGAGAACTCTTAGTCCTTAACAGATGGGCTCCCGTTGGTTTCGTAAGCCTCCTGAAATGACCGCAGAACTCAGTGTCTATGTCCAGATGTGCCCATGTCTGGGCAGAGGTCTCTTTGGGTACCCAAGTGGTGCAGAGGCCCATCTGTACATAATGGGGAGGCACCGGAGAGTTTCAGGCAGTGGGGACGGGGTCTGACCCCTGAAGATGCTCCTTGAAGATGCCAGGCACGATGCCAGAGCGGCGAGGATGCCTAGACAGAGAACGGACAGGTGGTGGCACCAGCGGTCCCAGATACGCCCTGAGCATGAGGAGGGGGAAAGACAGAGGAGACACAAGCCTGTGTCTAGATGCCATGGAGGGCAGCAGCAATGCCATTGCCTGGGACAGGGATGCAGGGAGGGGAGAATTGGTGTGGATGAGGTCACCTTGGGCATGTCTCCAGGTGGAAATGTGTCTTGGGAAACTGACAGCATGAATCTCAGGGGAGAGGAGAAAGATCCAGGGGTGGAGGGGAGTTGTGATTTAGGATGTGGTTGCAGGTGTGGGAAAGGACGGGGCCCAGGGGAAGGGGTGATGGGCAGAAATAGATTGAGGGTGGGAAGACAAATCAAGGGCTGCATGGTAGACTGGTGAAGGTGCCAGAACAGAGAGACGGGGCAGGACTGACGGTCGGCCGCTGGGCTTGCCGGTGAGGAGATCGCTGGTGACCGAGGGCAGCATGCTCACAGGAGAGCGGGGAGGGGGATCAGGGCTCCAGTTCACAGCGGGGAATGGTGTGGAGGCCAGAGGTGCAGGACAGAAGAATCCGGAGAGTCCGTGAGGGAGGGAAGGTCCCAGGAAGGAGGTCACCCAAGGATGTGGAAGCTGAGTGTGCTTGCAGGATGAGGGACGGAGCCAGGGACCAGGGACCGTGAGGGGCAGGGAGCAGCCAGCATCGGGGGAGGGGTAGAGGAAGGGTGGTGTGGTCTTGGGACCGTGGTTTGCTGCCAGACTAAACGTTTGGGGCTCATGGCACGTTCTTGCCGCAAGGATCTTCTTTTTGTTCTGCTCCCCCAACCCAACGCCCCAGCCGCTTCTGTCCCAGAGCCAGGCAGGGGCAGAGCTGGCGGGCGACGCTCAGGGTGGAGGGTTCCGAGCAGGGGCTCCTGCTCGCAGCCTCCTAAGCAATGATTCCCCCCCCCCACTCTGCTGGAGCCTGCACTGGGGTTCCGTGTGGTTTTTTTCTGGAGTAAACATAGCAGCTGTGGATGACATGACACCCGGTATTGGTTTAAGGACGAGAATTAAACAGTTCTTTGTCTCTGGAGCAAAAAGAAAGTGAAGCCATTGCAGGTCACACTCCCCAGGGAAGCCTGTGCTTCTCCTGGGATGAGAAGAGCGAGGGTGACAACTTCATAAAAAAGGAAAATACATCAGGAAAAGAGAAAACGTGCTTCTCAACTCCTTGATGGACACTGGCCTGTTGAGGGGGTTAGATGATCGGCTGCGTCTTCAGGGAGCTTCTGGGTCGTCTTCCTCCCTGGGACGGCTTGCTGTCTCTCTCTGTGTCTCTCTCCATCTCTGGCTGTCTCTCTTGGCTTTGTCTCTCTTTGTCTCAATCTCTCTGTGTCTCTGTCGCTCTCCCTTTTCTCTTTCTGTTTTCTTCTGATTCTGTCTCTCTCTGTGCCTGTCTCTCTATCTCTGTCCCTTTCCTCATTCCCTCCCCCCTCCACCCCCCAACCCCGTTTGAGTTTACTGACTCATGTGCTCAGATTAGACCCCATCACCAGCCTCTTTCCCCGAACCCTGGGGCTCCAGACTTAATCCTTCTTCTCTCCCCACCCCGGTGGCGTATTGATTTATCAGAAAGCGCCTCCCAGACAGCTGTGCTCGGCCTGCTCCCTGCTTTGCTCAGCAGCATAAAAAAACACGAGAGCCACAAACGGCTCCTTCTCCTAGGGCTCAAATTCCAGTCCTGAACGGCTGGAGCGGTTCCCAATTTGGAGACAGAACTCAAACCCAGACAGCAGCCGATGAGAGCAAGGAGGTGGCGTCATGGGGGGCGGCGGGGATGGCAGGGCCCCCAGGCCACCAGGAGGGCGCCGGTTCTGCACCGGACCTCTGGTGACCATCATCCCCTTGCCCACTGCAGGCTGCGGGCTAGAAGCTCCCGGAGCTGCCAGCGAGCGGCAGGCATCTCATCACACCTACAGCCCCGTCTGGGTGTGTGATCGCTCAGACCGGAGGTGGGACTGAAAACAGGAGTCTGAGATGGGGAGGGACTGTCCGTCGGAGACAGGATGTTCTTGCCGAGGGAACCAGGTCGGGCTGGGAGGGACCGGCCCCAGAACCCTGCAGGAGCTCTTCACACCAATGTGCCCAGACCCTCCAGGCTTCTGGGGCCTCTAGGAAAAATGGTCAAAGTGGAGTAGGATTCCGTGGTCTTCCCTGCAGAACCCGTGGGGGACCTAGGCTGAGATGTGTGTGGGCTCACCTCCAGCATGTGACCTGAATCCCATGCACAGTGGGGCAGGCAACAGTACAACGTCCATCCGGAAAGGAGGTGGCACAAGGCCTGTCTTCCAGGCACTTCCGCTCTCCTTGGGGACCAGACTCCGCGGTTTGTGAAAAGGCCCTGTGGTCACGCTCAGTGGGGTGCATGCTGCAGGTGGGCGGTCCTCCAGGGTCCCAGGAAAGGGGTGGGCTCTGGAACTGGGAAGACAGCTGCACTGGGCCCCCAGGAGTGATACCTCTGCCTGGATGTGGCAAAGCCCCCGTGGGGCAGCAAGGACTGGAGCGTGCTGGGTGAGGTGGGCTGACGGCGCTGGCAGGGTGGGAGTGACAGGAGAGCCAGAGGCCAGCCAGGCCTCTGCGGGGACCAGATCCCGCTGAGAGGAAGGCAGTGGGGTTGTGAGAATGGGAAGGTGCTGAGAGAAGACAGGGAGGCTGAGCACGGGGAGGCCGTGTGACCGCGAGGCTCTGAGCCATGAGGCACCTGGAGGGGGGCCGCTGACGAGGGCCAGGGGACACAGTGAGTTTTGCATGTGCTGAGTCATCTGGGAAGTGGCAGGAGGCCATCGATGGATGTGCCCAGAAGATAGTTGGAAGTAGAGGCTTGGAGGGCAGGGGGCTATTGAAGAAAACATTAAAATCTTTTCGAATAATGCCTAAAAGTGTACAGGTGTTTAAATGAGACAAGACACACACTCGTGGGGAAAACCCCAAAACGTGGTTTGAAATAACACAGGAACTCAAGAGGTAGCTTGAGTCAGAACAGGACACAGTGACCAGGGACTGTCCCAATAATCGGGGGCCACAGTGGGTGGGGCCACGGGATCCTCACAGCCAGGGAAGACCCCACAGGCGTACACCTACCACATGAC
>RCUC01120666.1:0-12031 GCA_003697995.1 Taxidea taxus jeffersonii
GGGTCGCACCGCACGTACGGATCGATTGTGACAGTGAACGTCTTCGCAGTCCTGGACCTCCCGGCGCGTGAGCCGCGGCGTGCCACCTCACCCCGTCCGTCCGACATCTCCCTCAGCCATGTCTCCTGATTTCCCAGCGTTCCGGTCTCCCGCGAATCTTAGCAGATTTGCTTCTAAGGGTCTCATAGCTCTGATGCTGTGCACAGTGGGGCCTCCCGATGCAGCTCCCTACTGCTCCTTGCTCACACAGAGAGACACCGCTCTTTGTGCACCGATCTTGTTCCCTGCGACGGGGCTGCACTCCGTTATCAGCTAGCGGGGCTTTGTTTTCTGGTGCTTTGTAGATGCCATTAGATTTTCCTACAACGAAGAAAATCACGTTTTCTGTGAATAAAGACAGTTTTGCCTTTTCCTAGCCCGTCTCTGTGACTCTTATTGCTATACTGTGCTTTATCGGACTGACGGAGACCTCACATTACATCGAAGTGAGGAGAATAAGTATGGTATCGCTCCTCATCTTAGAAACAAAAATGCAGCCTTTCATCCCTACGAAAGAGGCTAGATACAAGTTTTTCATAGACACCTTTTATAACACTGAAGAGTTTCCTTCTATTCCTTATTTGCTGACAGTTTCTACCAGAAACGGGTGTTGGATTTTGTCAAATAATTTTTTTCCCGTCAAATGCTCTTGGGACAATCGTGTCATTTTTCTTTTTCTAGTCTCTGCTCATACAGCAAACTGGGTTGACTGACTTGCAAATGTTAAGTCCGCCTTGCAGCCCTGGTGGGCGGTCCCCGCATGGCCAGCGCGTGCGGTCTTTCCTCCACACGGCTGGATGTGGTCTGATACACGTGCACTTAGAACTTATACGTCTGTCTACCTAAGAGATATCGGCCTGTGGCTTTGTTTTTCATGCAATATCTCTGTCTGGCGTTGGTGTCGGGGCAATGCTGGCCTCACAGAAGGAGTTGGGAAGAGGGTCTTAGTCAGCTCGTGCTGCTATCACAAAATATCACACCCTGGGGGGAGGGTCTCGTAAACGACATTCGCTGCTCACAGTTCTGGAGGCTGGGCACCTAAGGTCAAGGCACCAGCCAGTTTAGTGTCTGGTGAGGACCTGCTTCTTGGTGCATAACTGGTGCCTTCTTACGGTCCTCGCGTGGCAGAAGGGGTCTCTGTAAGGGAACTGGTGAGGGTCTCTACTGAAAGGGCACTAACCTCATTCATGAAGGATCCATCCTCACATTCTAATCATTTCCTAAAGGCCTCACCTCCAAAGGCCATCGCCTTGGGCATGATGCCTTAATATATGAACTTGGAGGGGACACTAATATTCAGTCCAGAGCAGAAAGTATTCCCTCCTCTTTATTTTTCTGAGAGCTTGCATAGAATTGACATTAGTTCTTCCCCAAATGCTTGTTAGAATTCACCAGAAAAGCTATAGTTTCTTTGCGGGAAAGTGCTTAATCAAAAATTCAATCTCCTTAATAGATGTAAGCTCTTTGTGTCCTCTATTTCTTCTTCTTCTTGAGTTTGTATCTTTCAGGGAATCTGTCCATTTCATCTAAGTTCCCAATTTTATTGGTGAAAATTGGTTTGTGAGGTTCCTTTACTATCAATTTGATGTCTGTAGGATCTGTAGTGATATACCTTTTAGAATCCTGATGTGATTTCTGTCTTACCTCATCCTTTCCTAATGAGTCAGCTTAGAGGTTTATAAACACAATTTATCTTCTCCAAGAACTAGCTTTCGATTTTAGCGATTTTCTCTATTGTTTTCACATTTTCTATTCCATTGCTTTCCAATCTGCTGTTTCTCACTTCATTTCTTCTGCTTACTTTGGGTTTAATCTGCCCTTCTCTTAGGGTGAAATCTGGAGGCACTGAGTTCAGACCTTTCTTATTTCCCCATGTAGGCAACGATTACTACCAAGTCTTCCAAGTACTGCTATGATGGTGCCCCCAAAACTCTGTGGTGTTGCATCTTCATATGAATTTGGTTCAAAATACTTTCTAATTTCCCTTTTACTATTTTCTTTCACCCATGCCTGCCTTATGAGTGACTTACTTAATTATCCATTTGGATAATTTGGAGATATTTCAGATATCTATTATTTATTGTAGTTTAATCCCATTGTGGTCAGAAAACATACTTTGTGTGACTTAAATCCTTTTAGATGTTTTAATACCCTGGAATTTAATCTAGTTTGTAAGTGTTTTGTTTTGTTTTGTTTAAAGATTTTATTTATTTATTTGAGAGAGAGGAGAGAATGAGGGAGAGCGAGCATGGGAGGGGGAAAGCAGACCCCCCGCCAAGCAGGGAGCCTGATGCGGACTTGAACCCAGGACTCCAGGATCATGACCTCAGCTGAAGGCAGTCACTCAACCAACTGAGCCACCCAGGCGCCCTGTAAGTGTTTTGTTTCACACCCATTTAGAAATTTTCTTTTACTATTATCTCTCCAGATATTTTTGCTGGTTCCTTCTTTGGAAGACTCCAATTCCATGTCTATAGGCCACTGAGGTTGTTCCAAAGCTCACTAAGGGTTTCTTCATTTTTTTTTTTAATTTATCTTTCCTCTTTCATTTTCATTTTGGATGGTTTCTCTTGCCAAGTCTTCAGGCTCACTCATCTTCTCTGCTACCGTCCAAATCTGTGTTAACCCCACACGGTGCCTTTATCTCACACACTGAATTTCCATATTTACCAGTTTGATTTGAGTCCTGTTCTTATACCTTTTATGTGTCCACTGAAGTTTTTGGCTCCTTTTATTAGAATTTATATATATTAATTAGCTATTCCTATCTAAATTTCTGAACACACATATATATTCGTGTTCTACTTTAATAACACCTAATTCTAACACCAACTTTGATGGACTTTGATTGACTTTGTTTTCTCCTCGTTGTAGGTTATATTTTCCCACTTGGCTTCATGCTTGGTAGCTATTTATTGAATGTCAGACACGATAAGTTTTATTTTGTTGGGTGCCAGGTATTTTTATATTCCTATAAATATGTTTCCTCTTTCTTCTGGGATGCAGTGAAGTTACCTAGAAACAGTTAGATACTTTCAGGTCTTGCTTTTAAAGCTGTTGGACAGGATGAGAGAAGTCCTCGGTGTATGGCTGATTGTTCCCCACACCTGAGGTAAGGCCCTTGTTGCACTCTACCCAACAGGAGGGCTCCAGCCTGGCTGGTGTGAGTGTCAGGCATGATTCCAGCCCACCCAGCTTCAGTTGGTTTTATCACACATGCGTGCTCAGTAGTACCAGGCTGAGTGCTCAAGGGGACCCTCTGCAGCTCTCAGACCTCCCTCTCTGTGCAGCTTCCCCTCACTGACCCTCCTCCTGAGAACTCTCTTGGGTTCTTTGTCCCCTTACTTGACTCAGGATCTGCTTGAGTTCCCATCCTCTGCTGTGGCGCAGAGGCTCAGGGTTGCAAGCTGGGACAAGGCTAGGGCTCTCCTCATTAGTCTCTCGTGTCTCAGGGGCCACTGTGCCTCACTGCCTGATGCCCAGTGTAACAAAAGCCATTGTCCCATATTATTTCTAATTCAGGGCTTGTTTCATGTGGGAGTAAATCCAGTCCCTGTTATTGTGCCTTTCTTGGAAGCGGAAGTCTTCCAGTAGCTTTGAAGACTGCTGGCTAATCCTTTGTATTCTTAATTATCACAACGATGTGCCTCCAACGAAGCATCTTTATCTGGCTCAGTTTCTCTGAGGGCAATTCTAATCTGAGGACTAATGTGGTTCTTTATTTCTGCAAAATTCTTAGTCATTATCTCTTCAAAGCATGTTTCTCTACTATGTCATCCAGTGGCAGGGCCTCGGTCTCTTCCCCAGCCCTGGTGACTACTCTTTCATTCGTGTCTCTTTGTCTGTGATGTGCTATCGGCGAGCTCCAGCACCCGCAACCGAGTCATTACTCCTCTCAGTGTTATGTCCCTTCTGAGGTTTACGGCATCTATGGCATTCAGTTTTGATGACTCTTTCTTTTTTTACATCTAGAATTTTTATTTGGTTATCCATATCCATTTGATTTGGTTTCTTTCTGGCTTTCCCCCCCCCATTAATTTCTTACTTCATTAATCTCTGTAAGTAACCTGAACATAAGTCTTCCTCAGACTGTTCTATAAAATTAATTTCATCTGTATTGAATTCACTTTCTTGTTGTTGATATTTTCACTTAATTTGTTGTTGTTGTTTTTTAGTAGGGACCAAACTATCCTCTTTATTGCTGAGAAAGATTGAGTTGGAGGGTGAAGATGGCTAGGAGCACTGTGGGCTGCTGTCTGGTCATAAGCAGACTCCAACCCCTATTACAGGAAGCATGATCCCCCCACCAGGCCACTGGGAAAGAGGTACCCTAAGGAGGACCGAGAATGGTCCCAAGAGAAAGGCAAAGGGCATACTCAAGTTATTTTTCCCAATTTCCCAATATCATTCGGGTCTCCCTATCTGAAGGAAGTAGCAGGAATGGGGCGGGAAGGCAGGCACATGGTGGAAACCAAACCTCCTGCTCCCACCTAGCCCTGTGTTGCTGCCCTCTCTCACAAGCCAGACCCCGAGAGCACATCCATGACCCTCCTTCCCACCTGTCATCAGTCACTGAGCCCCGCAAATCTTCCGCAGCACCTCCACTGCATTCCCTCTAACTCTTAGGACAGCACAGGATCCCCAGCTCTCCTGTCCAGGGTCACTCATTCTGGGTATTAGCTGCCTTTACCAACATTGCATTCTTTGCACATTTTGGAATTTGCTTTTCAGGCTCATAGAGAGGAGCAGGGTCTTGTTTGCTCATCTTACTTTCCTTTTACTATTTTTCTTCTTCTCTCACTATCTGAATTTTTGGGCACCCCGTGCAGAACTACAGGACCAGGGTCCTGACAGCAGAGGCTCCTGTCCCTCAGGTCCCCTCCTAGTCTCTGGGGCTGGGTTCCTTGTGGAGTCTTTCTCTGCAGCAAACTTGCCTCCTCCGCCCACCTGTGGCCCCAGGCAGCTATGTTTGGTCACTTCTGCTTGCTTGCTGCTGCCTTTCACAGGTGAGGAGGCACACAGAGGAGCAGCCCTGGCTTCAGGCCAAGGAGGCAGCCGGACTTGCTGTCTCATGGAGACCTTTAGTGCCCTTTACTTGTGGGAGCCGAGCGTCCAGCCCCGCTGCCCATTTCTGAACCCTGAGCCCAGTGCCCCTAAGCTGCAGCTCTGCTCACTGATCTGTTTATTTTCCTGAAAGAGATTTAACTTATTTCTTTAGCCTGCTAGGACCAGCCTCTACCCACCTGCAAACTCCTCCCTCCCCATTTCCACAGACTCCCACCAGTCCCCCAGTTCCATTCCTTCCCCTATGCTCTGCTCCTTCCAGAGCCCCCCCTCACCTCATGTTGTATAACTCTGGTAGATGTCACCTCCTCCAGGAAGCCCGGGTCCATGTTTCTCCTCGGCAGGTCCTGAACTGGCTGTGCACACTTGAGCCACTGTTTGCTTGTCTTCCCTCTCCCCTGTGGGGGGCTGTGCCTTCTTCATGGCTGGGTCTCCGGCCCCAGCACAGAATAGATGCTTCCTGAATGACATCGGTGAACAAATGCACGCCCAGTCCGCATTGCAGGGGCGACTGGGAGGTCCCTTCCCAACAGGGACCCTTCCCAACACAGCCTCATTTTCAGACTCCGGGCTGCCTGCATATGCTCCTTAGCCCACAGACTACATGCACCCCTCAGCGTGCCAGCCCTGCACACCTCCCTTCTGTGTGTTTGTCTTTGTCCCTGGGAGGGATCGTTCCAAATGGTGCCCGCCGCCCTCCTGCCTGGACAGCCCAGCAGGCTCCTGGGCAGAGTCAGGCCTCAGCTCACCACAGACAGGGAGGACTCACCCTCAGTGAGGAAAGGAAGACATGGGTCCTGAAACCAAGATGGTAGGGTGGGCGCCGCGTACTCGCACGTCGTCCCCCTGCCCTTGCTATGTCAGCTCACACGCCCCGGGGGGGAACACCACATGCACCACGGACTCTCTTGCCAGGAACGAGGTGACACTCCTGTCCTCCAGAACCTCACGAGGTGATGTAAGGAAAAATGTGACAGAGACATTCAGGGAGTGACAGGCAGGTGCTGGGAGGTGCCGGTGGCTGGCGTGGGCTGATGGCAGGGCACCAGGAGGAGGCCTTGGTGCTGAGACCCCAGGGAAGAGGCCCCAAGGCCCAGGGTCAAAGGAACAGGCTGAGCAGCTGGAACACAGAAGCAGGTCAAGGACACAAGTAGGGGCCTGGGTGTGAGAAGAGCCCGCGGGAGTCTGGGGTCCACGCTCAGAGTTGCCACACTGACACACTGGTGGAAGGAGGCCACAAAGCCCCCAGAGTCCCAGGGAGACCTGCAGGGAGGTCTTTCCATGCCAGGCGCAAAAGGGGGGAGCCACCAGGTCTGGAACCTGAGCCCCACCCCCACGCCCTGTCAGAGATGGGAGGGGCAGGAAGGGGGGAGCCCAGGAGGGGACGAGTCAGGTCTCACCTGGGACAGGTCCGGAGGCAGGCGCAGAGGGCAGGGAGGCACGAGGCCACAGGGCGGCCAAGGGAGGCCCCGGGGGAGGGCAGAGCAAGGACTCCACCGCCTAAAGACCCTTCCCGGCCAAGCCAGCCCCTTGCTTGCCTCCTGAGATGCAGACACTGCCCGAGGGAAGGGCTGGGGCGCGCTGCAGGGAGGCTGTCCTGCGCTGTTGAGCCCCGACAGTGCACCAGCCCTCAGCACTGCCGCGCAGACCCCAGGCTGGGGTCTAATTGCCACCCTCACTGTGATCTCAGAAAAGGCTACCAGCCTTGCCCGAGATAAAATGAAGGAAACTTTCTCTTTCCCGCTCTGAATGGCCAGCAGGCAGGAAAGTAGCAATTATGCATCAAAGCACCAGCATCCTGCGGCTGTCACGCTGGAGAACTCACTCCCTCACTCAGTCTCCTCGGGGTCGGCAGTCAGCTCCCGCTCCCCCGCATCTGAGCCAGAGCAGCAAGACTGCAGGACGAAATTCCCCCAGGACCAAGACACCAAGGAGGCAGTGGCTGTGGGTCTGCACCCTGGGCTGGAGCCCGGGTGGGCAGCCCCCAGGAGGCAGAAGGGGGCTCCGGGGACCCTGGGACGGTAGAGACGGTGCCCAGGAGCCATGCTGGGGAGCTGCTGTGAGGTCTGGCTGGGAGCATCTCCCAGACCCAGATAGCAGAGCCTAGGGCCCCTGGAGGAGAGGGCTAAAGCGTATCCCTGAGCAGCCTCCCACACCACCCCGAAGCAGGAAAGCAGCCCCAGGAGGCAGGAGCCCAGGGACAGGAGCCTGTCCACGCCTGGGAACCTCCTGGCTCCTTCCCTCAACACAAGGGCCAGCTCAGGGCTGACTCCCCACACCACCGGGGCTGCCGGGCCCCAAGCAGCAGGACCACACTCTCCTGGGGCCCCACGGCTCTCTCTGCTCCTCCAACAGCGATTCAGCTTTTGCAAAGCCATCTGATAGAGGGCCTGCATCCCTGTCAGACCCTAACATCAGCCCTAACCCCAACCACAAGACAGGACCAGATCTTGGGTGCCGCACCCCAAAACCTTGCAAATCTTCGATCCCTGTAGATAGTTGCCCCATGCCCTCAGGGTCTTCCGGGCTCCCTCCTGGCTTGGGCCTCGCAGGGCCGGCGTGGGCAGGTACACACGGACATAAAGCCTGACAGCGGAGCCAGACCACTCAGCGTGGATCTGAGGCCCCACTTCCTAGCTCTGCAGCCCGCTGAGCCCCCACCGCTGTGTGGCGGTCACCGTCACTGGGTAATAACAGAGCATCTCCCCTGTGGGGGAGAGGGTGAAATGAGCCAGTCGGGGAAAGCACGGGCCAACACGGTCCATTGGAACTGGGTTGGGAGTAGAGGAAGACCACGCCTCACAGCAGCTACAGGACCCTGCCCCAGCCATCTCTCTGGGCCTCAGTTTGCCCGTTTGTGGATGAGGGCCGGGAAAGGCCCTGTCTCCCCATGCACGGGGGAGGACAGCAGCAGCTCCCAGAGCCAGGGCCCAGCCTAGCCTCCACACAGGATAAACAGGATAAGCTAGTTCGCAGCTGCAGCTGTCCTGAGGGCTGTCTGCAAGGGAGGGGGGCAGGAGGGACCACCAGAGAAGTGGCCTCCCACACAGAAAGTGGCTCCTCCTGACCCCAGCAGCCCCCCTGACTCCCTGAAGCCCAGAGACAGCCCTTTACACTCTGGGGCTCCTATCACATACTACTCACAGGTGGCCCTGAAGTCATGCACTCATTGACCCTGAGGATTTGGGGTGGGGAGGACCCCCAGCCACCTGCAGGGAACGCTCAGCCCGTGTGTGAGTGCTGGGCCCAGAGCATGGGATCTGGGCACTCAGCTCGGTGGCTGGCCACCTTCCTGGGTCTCACCTGCACCCAGGAGATTGTCCCCCTCCCACAGGCACCAGAGCAGCATCCCTGGAAGGACGCTGTCCATCAGCTCCAGGACCCCGGCCCTCTGCAGCCTGCTAGCCGTTGACCTGGGCAGGCAGCCCGACCTGACCGAGCTGGACCAGCCAGGTGCCGTCCAGCTTCTGTGGCTTCAACTCGCCACGTCCATGGGCAGGCTCCTGTCACGTGGACCCTCGTCCTTGCTGAGCATGAGTCTGGCCCCTTGCTCCGGTCTCCAGAGTTGGACCCCTCACCCCGACCTGGAAAGCAGCTTCTATGCTCTATCTCCATGGGAGCGCAACTGTCTTGCCCACACCGCCGGGCAGTGGTGACGTCAGGGTCCACCCAGCCTGGAACTCCAGAGCCAGGCTCACGGCCATCAGCCTGACACAGCACAGATTCAGGGACAGAGCTTGTGGGACCACTGGGCCACCCAAGGTATCCCCTGGGGAGGCTCTGTCGGTACAGGTCTTCCTGCTGAAGCCAGACAGGGGAACGGACCCAGGGCCGGGGAGAAAGTGCGGGGGGATGGAGCTGGAGACACTGTCCTTCTGGCTTTCTCCTGGCCTGCCACACACTCCTCCCTCCGGCCCGGTCTAGCTGCGTCACCCCCAGGATCCCAGGGACGCGGCCTGGCTCTGCAAGGCTCCCAAGGCGGGGGTTTGGGTTTTCTCTGTGTGGCCCCAGGGCTGGGCCCAGCTGATGGAGGGGAGGTGGTCCTGGCGGCTGCGGCAACTTGGATGAAGACGTGGTGGCCTGGTGGGTGACTGTGTGCGGGGCACTGTTCTGGCATGGGTCGTGGTGGCCTGCCGTCAGGGCCATGGTGACAAAGGAGTGGGTTCTGGCATTGGCGAGACGGGTAGCATGACCGCGGTGAGCCCATCGAGGCCGGGACCCGGCAGGTGTCTGCCGGTCACACCAAGGGGCGCTCTGCCCACCACCCCGTTCGCTTCCGCAAGCGCCGGTTCCTGGGGTCCAGGGCAGAGCCCGATCCCCATGAATAAGACCCGCGGGGCAGAAGGGGCGCGCTCATTGCAGATTCATCCCTCGGCATCTCCTGGATCTGAAGATAAACACGTTAAAAATAGGGATGAGTCAAGAATTTTCTTTCCCCTCAAGCAGTCTCCTGGACAGATGGCAAAATCTCTCTGACGGATGGGAGGCCCTCAGCCCCTCCCCACCCCTCGCAGCCCAGCGAGATTCCTCGCCCAGTAGTCCTTCTTTTTTAAGGGTTATTTTTAGTGTTCTTGGAAAGATCTGATTCCAGACATAAAGACCGGGTGGCCCCCAGATTACTGTCTTCGTTCTAGACCCGCCATGATCGATACGGAAGCACTGGCCACCCATGGCTCTTCAAATGTCAATTTAAAGGAGGTAGAAATGAGTAAAACTCCAATCGGCCCTTCAGTCACAGGAGCCGCACTTCAGGAGATCAACAGGCACACGTGGCCGCTGTCGGGGAGGGGCAGAGGGGACATTCCCACCATTGCAGGAAGTCCCGGGGGCCTCACCGCGACAGACGCCCCACCTCAGCCTTCTGCGGGCCGAGAGCAAGCCCCAGCTGTGGGTCCGAGCTGCCCACACTGTCCGGCCAGGCCTTCCAAGCAGGAGGGACAGGGGACGATCTGGCCTGCATCTGAGGGTGCATCAGGGCTCTGCTGACCTCACCAGGCCCGCCCCCGCCGGCTAGGCCTCTTCTCCACCGGGTCACCCTCACCAGCAGCCACTGCTCTCCATGGTCTGATGGCCAGAAGAGCCGGTGTGTCAGCCCAACTGACTAATCCCTTTGCTTTTTTTTTTTTAAAGATTTTTATTTATTTATTTGTCAGAGAGAAAGAGAGCAAGCGAGCACAAGCCCACAAGCAGGCAGAGGCAGAGAGAGAAGTAGGCTCCCTGCCAAGCAAGGAGCCCCATGCAGGACTCGATCCCAGGACCCTGGGATCATGACCTGAGCCGAAGGCAGTGGCTTAACCGACTGAGCCACCCAGGAGTCCCTCCCTTTTAATGGTGTTTGTTGGCTTTTAATGGTGTTTGTTGTCTTCAGCCCGACAGAGACGGTAAGGGAGGTCACTTCAGACACCAGCAGGGAGAGGGGAGTATCTGGGGGGAACTTTCGCCCACCTGCCGGTCAAATCGCCAGGGTCTGACTCCAGTGCTTCGAGCTGCCGCTCGTGTGTCCGTGCCCCAAATACCTCCACGTAGCCGCTGAGCCCCAGGCTCCGTACCAGGGGCCCAGATACAGCAAGGGACACTAGGCGTGGCCTCCAAACTCGACAAGTACAAACTCAAAAACGCTTCAGGGCAACCGGTCCCCCTCCCCTGTATTAAAAGCGGAAAGGTAACGGACACTAGCAAAGCGGGCAGACGAGACACACACAGGGGACTGTCATCGGCCGTGACAAGAGGGCACAGCCCGGGGCCCCGCGCGGCAGCAGGACTCAACCAGGAGGCCAAGGCCTGTGGTGTGGTGCGCCCAGCGTGCCGCCAGGCCTGTGCTGACACAGTCTGCGCGTCGCCCCCCGCCCGCCACCGCTAGGACCGGGCAAGCTCCTGCCGCGGGCTGGGGCCGTGCTGAGTCTCCCCTGCGCTGAGTCTCCGACACACCCTTCCGACTCACAGAGTAGTCCAGCATCTCCTCTGAGCAGCTCAGAAGGGGGAATGCTGTTCCCGGTGTGCTCACACTGCTGTCAGGCACCAGGGCAGCCCGTCTGTCACTGACCGCCGCGTAACAACCCCGCCCAAAGGTGACTCAGAATCTCCACATCTGATTCCCTCTGGGTTTCTGCGATCCGTAAGGGGTGGGCCTTGTCTGGGTCTCTGGCTCTGGGTCTGGTACAGACCGGACAGCCACCGGGGCTGCGGCCACAGAGCCTCAGACTCTCACACGGTGTTGGCAGGATGGGGTTCCTCGTGAACGTGGACGTGGGCTCCCCCACAGAGCGGCTGACACGCGGCGAATGGCTTCATCACAGCAAGGGATCAAGAGGGCGAGACGGGTCCCAGTCTTTGTACCTAACACTGGGCACGCTGGCTGACACTCTTGCTGTTTACCTGGAGAAGTGAGTCGTGAGACCAGTCCACACTCAAGAAGAGAGGACCAGGGAAGGACATCAGAATGCCAACACCGAGATCAGGGAACCTCTGGCCACGCCAGAAGCTGCCATAGATGCTGTCTATTCTCATTTTAGACAAAGGAAGCCAGGCCCAGAGAGGTCCAGCACCCTGGCCAGGGCTGCACAGCTGGTCACCGCAGGCCTGCGACAGGAGCCCAGGCCAAGGCTATGCATCACCTGTAGAGATCCACGAGGCCCGGATATCCCGGGGCCGTCACTCCTGGAGCAGATTCCCAGCTTAAAATGAGATGTGACATCTCTTAGTGCATATGGGGCCTGGGCAAGATGGAAAAGATTTCATAAATATGTAAATCGCCCGTGTCCCGCTTCCCCGAGGAGGGCAGCTTGGCACCGCCTCCTCCCACCTCCCCCAACAAGCCCACTCCCTCTGCAATAGCTGTGAGAGCTTCAGCAATGGCTTTTTAATGAAGTGAGAGTAAGCAGGTACAGAGTCCATCCGGAGCGGGGCAGCTGTTCCCACCCTCCCATCA
>RCUC01120671.1:0-18449 GCA_003697995.1 Taxidea taxus jeffersonii
CTGCCTGATGACACAGCCACAAAGAGGGCCTTGACTCGCCCTCTGTGTGGACGTTTGAGGTACTTCTACTTGGGGTGGTGTGTGCTAGGAATGGACCCACACAGGTGGGTCCATGAAGCCAGTGAACAAAGAGCCTACAGTCCGCCATCCTGTGGCCTGGCTTGACAGGCCCAGATGTTTCCTTGATCGCCTCAGTGGGGGTGTCGAGGGCAGAGAGGGTGGAAACAGACAGGGAGACGCAGGGTTGAGAGAGGGCCCTGACCAGAAGGATGACCCACTGCTGAGCACAGGGGGCAGAAGGGCTCTGCAGAAGCTATCTCTGCTGTGGGCTGATGGCATCCCCCTCCAAATTCATATGTTGAAGTCATAGTCCCCAGGACCTCAGATTGTGACCGTATTTGGAAGAAAAGTTTCTATTTTTATTTTTATTTTTTTAAAGATTTTATTTATTTATTTGACAGACAGAGATCACAAGTAGGCAGAGAGGCAGGCAGAGAGAGAGGAGGAAACAGGCACCCTGCTGAGCAGAGAGCCGGATGTGGGGCTCGATCCCAGGACCCTGAGACCATGACCTGAGCTGAAGGCAGAGGCTTAACCCACTGAGCCACCCAGGTGCTCGGAACTAAGGTTTTTAAAAAGGTACTTCAGTTAAACGGAGGTAATGCCCTTCTGTACGGGGATGGGGAAGAAGGCGATTGATTTCAAAGGAAGAACTGTTCACCCGAGGACAATGCAGTTGACAGTCATTCTAGCCTCTCAGATACTTGACTCCTTTCATTGAGGAAGAGTGAAAGGGTCCTCACACATCATCAGTTTTTTGTGGCAGGCCTATGGGAGCTGCGATGTCATGGCCAAGGTTTTGGCACTTGACAGATTTGAGTTCAAAATGTACTCAAGGAACTGATGTGCTTTGTGCCCCAGGGAAGCATAGTGACCTCTTTGGGCCTTGACATTCTCAGCTGCAAAATGGGGACAAGACTGTTGCAAGGACTGAATGAGTTAACTCATGGGATGCGACCAGGATGGTAGGTTCCCGGCACATGATCATTGCTGAGTCTGTGTTATTTTCCCTTCATTTATTTTTTCAGACAAAGAGACTACTAGAAACGTGTGTGGGGATGCAAAGAAATGAATGTACCACAGATATGACCCCTAGGATTCTGGGTTGCTTCGAATTTCTTAATAAGACACTGGGGTTTCTGTTAAGGCACTTCATTCTTTCTGGGTCCTCTGGAAGAGTTGGAGACCCGTGGTGGAGGGAGCAGGTTCTTGGAGTCTTGCTAATCATGTCATGGAAGGTGGGACACTGGCATGTACCATGCAAACGTCTCCAAGGTCCCAGGGATCTTGTCTAAGCTGGGTGCTCTTAGCACTACATCCTCTTTCCAGACCTTTTACCCTCTTTCCCATGCCTGGGGGACATCTCCCTTCAGATGTCTCATGGTTAGCCAAGCTCAAACCAGTGTTACCTTTCCCTCCAAACCTGCTTCTCCTCCTCTGTTCATCTCACAGCAGACAGTAAGTATCACCATCCAACTATTCTCTTAAACGAGGAGCTCTCCAAGTCCGCCGACACATGGCCTGACCTGCTGACTTCCTATCTGTTAGCTCTGATCCATCCCACTGACCCTGCCCAAGTTCATTTCTCCATCATCTCCTCCTCAGATAATTGTTTCAGCCTTCCGATCCACCTACCCCCACTCCATCTCTATCATGGTGTGTTTCTAAAATACGAATCCAATTTGTGTGTCTCTCCTGCCTAAAACACTCAGTGGCTTTCTGTCCCTTCAGGATCGGTTGGAAGCTCCTTAGCATCTCAGCATTCAGAATCCGACTTCCACTCTGCTTCCTGCCCATTTCGCCTTTCCCCTACATGTCTCCATGGCGAAATGTGTTATGCTAGGATACTACTTGTACTCGGAATATTGGGAGTTCTCCACTGAGTTTGGTCAATTCCTCTCCCCCCTTCTTGTCCACCTGGTAAACTGTCTACCCTTAAAGATACAACGCAAAAGTCACCTCCTCCATGAAGCCTTTCTTATCTGTCTCTTGTCAAGTAGAGAGAACAGTCTCTTTTCCTTTGCATTTCCACAACAGAATGAGTTTTGTGGTGAGCTGAGGTTCAAATTAGCTCCATCGCTTGCTAGGACTGAGAGAATGAGGAAATTATTTAACCGGCTTAAATCTTAGCTTCTTCGAGTGGTACAACACCGCCTAGTTCCTAGGGAGAGGGCTCTCGTGAGGATTGACAATGTCTGGTCCAAAGATTACATTCTCCATAAACAGGAGCTGTTATACATAGGAGTGTAATTGTTTACACGTCATCCATCTTCCTCCTCGCCCCTGTGCTCCCAGCTCAGAGTTCCTTTTTGGGCTGGACCCTGTTGTGTCTATCTTTGTGCCCTGTACCCAAGCAGCCAGCCCAGGGACTGTCACGAAATAGGTGCTCAGATTTAAAATTTGTGTTCATTTCTTTCTCCTTTGCCATGGTCTAAGTTGCACTTCTGGGGTCCTAGTTTTCCTCTGGCTTATATTCCAGGGGCCGGGGGTGGTGAGGACTGCTGGCTTTGCTCCATCCCTACATATAGGGTGACCACTTGTCCCAGTTTGCTTGGGACTTCCCTGGTTTTATCACTGAACGTCCCCATCCCAGGCAAACCGGGATGGCTAGTGACCCTGTAGACATAGAGCTGGGTGTGGGGTTAGAAGTGAAGAGGCATCGGAGTTCACCAGGAATCTAGCAGAGAGAGCACAGATTTTCTGGATCTTAGCAAGAAACCGGGCAGACAGATGCCAGAAGCTTCCTGGTATTGTGTTCTAAAGCACACAGCCTTCTGCTTTCAAGAACATTGCCTTCTCTCTTCCTTCATTTGATTCCAACAGGTTTTAATTATAAAACTATCATATACGTATAAGTAAATGTTTATGTAAACACGTATAAACATTGAGTGTGGTTATTGAGTATTGGAGAATATATGTATGTCCGCTGAGTTACCTAGAGATTCATATTTACATCTCTCTTCCCACCACCAGACCAATAAGACCGCCACAAAGATAGCACATACAGGCCTGAAGGAGGTGAGGAGAAGTGGTTTTAACTGGGAAGCCGGCCACCATCCGTTGGTGGGGGCCGCCCATACCGCTCTGGGAAGGGGTCCGTGGCAGCCCCGGGCTCTGATGTTGGTAAGTGATGTCTGTCCTGGCTACAGGAGGGAGAAGAGGCAGTTGATACACCACGTGTTTGGGATTCCTGGCCTCAATGTTCCCTGCTCGCTGTCATCTCCATGACCGGCTTCTCTCCACCATGCACTGTGCCTCTTGGTCAGAAGTCCTGGTTGTTGGCCTCTGCCAGAAGCGTGGGTTTCTATCCTCTCTGATGGACTTTATTCCAAAGTCACGATCCTCCCTGTTCCCACTTTCCTTTGTCCTGTCAACAAGCAGCTTGGATCTCCATCTTCTCCTTGGCGTTCGCAGCTCGTTCACTCCTCTTTTCCCTCTGATCTCTGCTGATCGGCAAGGCCGTGCTCAGAAATGCTGCGCTGTCTGTGGGGTGGCCGTGTTTCCTTCCTGCCTTGCTCTAGCAGGGCTGTTTCTCCCCATAAAACATGTACATGGACTTTAGTCAGTGGCTGGCTCATTTTAACCCAACAAATGTGTTTAGTAACCACTCATCATGTGCCATTTGCGTTTCATCTCCTCTTTGTCCTTTTTTCTCTTGTTTTGTAGCTTTAAAACATCCTTCCGGAAACTTTTGCTTTTAGGCATGCTCTCACTGGATTTACCCTCTTGCCTAAAACAATGAAACATTCAAATAAATTGAAAGTGTCCCGACTTGGGATGTCAGAGGGTACAGGAGGGGGACCCTCAGAGAAGGGAAGCAAACCTGGGGAGCCGTAGGATGTCACCTGCTCCCTTGCTAGGGAGAGTCCCAGGCTAGTGGCGAGAGACAAAGCCCAGATGGAGCCCAGCGGTCTCACTGAGTGGACAAGACAGAGTATGCAGTTCAGGGAGGCCAAGCTTGCTAGAATTTTCAGAGGAAAAAAGAACCAGAGAAGAGAAAGCAAGTGTGAAAGCAAAAGCGATAGAGAGAGACAAAGACAGAGACAGAGACAGAGAGACAGAGAGAGGGAGAGATCTTGGTTGCAGAAGGCTCCCCTTGAACCTCTGAGTGATGAAGGATCTGTAAATAAGCATACAGAAACTGCCTGTGTCCAGGGAAAGAATCAGTGGAAGGGGTTGGCATTCTAATCCTTACACGTTATACAGGGTCGGGAAAGTTTCATGCTACTGCTAGCGGCCGTGGAAAGAATTCCCCTGATACCGGGCACTGAGAACACTCAAAAAGGCCGTACCTCATTTGAATGGTTCATGTTGATCCGGCGTCTGGAGAAAGTTTCTTGAAATAAAGACTAAAACTAGTGTCATTTATTAAAAACGTACTATAGGTCAGTGCCGAGGGGTTAACACATCCTTACTGAATGCCGTCTTCTGCTTTTTCACATGACGATTTCAATTTGAAGGCTTTTTTTTTTTTTTTCATTTAAAATTTGAGCATTTGGTAAACCACTTTTCTTCAGAGGAGCTGCCCTTCCGCTGCTTTCCATTCACACGCAGGTGGGACTGGAGGATTCTCCCTTAATCACCGCCAACATTTGTTCCTTATCGTTGAAACACTAAGTAAAAAATTACAGCTGAGGGGTACCTGGCTGGCTCAGTCGGTGGAGCAGGTGACTCTTGATCTTAGGGGTTCTGCGTTCGAGCCCCGCTTTGGGTGTAGAACTTACTTAGAAGAAATTACAGCCTACGCATAAGTAATTGGTGTTGAGCACTTGCTGTGTGGCAGGCGCTGTGCAAAGCACTTCATCTCTAACACCTGGCTGCGTCGTGATTCCTGATGATGGAGCTCAGGCTGAGAGGCCGAGGAATCCGTGCCTCGATCATCTGCTGGAAAATGGCAAGGCTGGGATTCTAACTCAGGTATGTTGCACTCCCGACTGCCCGGTTACCCCAAAAGTCCTGGCCTGGGACTGTCCTCCATGGTCTTCGACATTATCCTCACCTTTCCCGCCCCCCCCGCACCCCCCGTCGTGCGCCGTATAAGTCTCCCAGGGTCCGTCCATTTTCACCTCCAGTCGTGTGCTGGGGAAAAAAATAGCATTTGCTCATTTCTGTGATGTAACTATACCTGCCATAGCCGATTCCAAGCTACCCGTATGATGCCTAAAGAGAAGTTGGAGAGAATACACAGCTGGCCTCAGCTCACCACTGTTCTGTCCTCGTGAAATGCTGCTGTGCATTCAGTAGGATCAGTGCCTTTGTCATCTGCTCTGGGAAGCCTTCCCTAAGCCCTTCTGGCTGGCTTGGAGCTGGCTTTAATCAGCACTCATCGCCATGTCCTCCCGTGATGGTTTCCTGCTCTGCTTCCCCTCCCTGCCCCAGGCTGGAAGCTCTTCATGGGCAGCACAGAACATGCATCAGCCAGTATTTCCTGAATGGATAAATGAACCAGGAATTTGAATCTAAACCTTTGTTCTGACCTGTCTACTAGTGCTCAGCTCATTAACTCAAAGCTGCTAACAATTTTGCTACAGCTTTTACCTTATTTGCTCATTGGATATGGAGCAGATGGAAGTAGGTCCACCATTTTCCCTGAAAAGAGTTATTTTTCCTCCTCTTAAAAATGTAACATTTGATACGCACAGAGAAATATGGAGAATTTCCAAGCTATGCATGGTGATAAAACAAACATCTATGAACTCACACCCAACTTAAAAACTAGATGTAAAGATCATCTTATTTTCTAAGACCTAGAAGGACCTAGAAGGAGGAGCAGGCTTACCCAAATGGGGTCAGTTTCTTTTGCCCTATACATTTTTTTCCTGCATCTTCCATAGGTCTTAAGAGCCAACAACCCCCATTTTTGGCATTTGAGTGCTACTACCAACAAGGCATGGGTAGAAAGGGGATCTCTTCTCTTTTGTATGGGACAGTCGCTATTCAGGCTTACTCCAGAGTGGTGCCCGGGCTACTTGGTGACTCAAGGGGCTCCCATTGGGCAGGGGTCCCAGCCACCCAAGTGATTTCCATCCCTGTGTTCTTAGGTGTCAGGCTGAGTGTGTTAGAGGCTTCCAGTCCACTTCTCTTTTCCTGGATGGAGCAAATTGTCCCAACTACTGTCAGAAGACCAAAGGAGCAAGGAGGGTGAGTGGGGGGGGTATTATGATTTGATGAAGGACAGGGTTCGGGGCTCTGTGCTAACCCAGCTTGAAAAGGGAGCCAGTTAGATTTCAGAGCTTACATCACATACTACTGCCTTTCTCTCCCAAACATGCAGCAAAGCCATCAACTTCTTTTCCACCATCTGTGGCTAAGCCAACACCATCTCTTGCCCTGGTCACTGCAATGGTCGCTCAATGAAACATTTACAACATACAAGTCAGAGTGACCTCTTTAGAAAGTACATCAGCTCTTGACACTCTCCAGCGCAAATCCCTCTCATGGCTCCCTATTGCCCTTAGCACAAAATCCAACCTCTTTACTTTGGTAAGATTTTACATGATTGGACCTCAGCCTCTCTCTCCTGCCTTAGTCCAACCTCCTCTTCCCTTCCTTCACTCACTCCAACCTCTCTGGTTACTTTTCAGCTCCAGAAACACCAAGCTTTTTACTGCCTTGATAAATTCACAGATCTCTTCTGTGTGCCTAGCATCCCTTCCCGCAGCTGATTCCTTTGTATCCTACACATCAGACCCTATTATTTTCTCCAGAACTCCAACTAGGTGGCTCACCCCTTCCTACCATCACAATCTTCACCATCACAACTTCCCCCTTTGTAATGACTTATGTATTTCTCTCTCTCTCTCTTTCTAAAGATTTATTTATTTATTTGAGAGAGAGAGAGAGAGAGACAGACAGTGGTGGGGAAGGATGGAGGGAGACAGAATCTTAAGCAGTTTCTCAGTATGGAGCCTAATGGAGGGTAATGCGGGACTCGATCCCACGACCCTGAGACCGCAACCTGAACTGAAACAAAGAGTCAGACACTTAACCGGCTGTGCCACCCAGGCACCCCTATCTCTCTTATGAGCTGTCTTTCCCACCAGCCTGTAAGCTGCATGATGGCAGACACTCTGTTTTTGTCCATTACTCCTTCCTCCTGACCATGACCTCAGTAAGAGTTTGTCCCCAGAATCCTGTGTCTATTTGATAGGTCAGCCTGGTTTCAAAGGTGGATGAACAGGTATATGCTTTAGGGAAGGAATGTTATTCATTCATTTTCTCAACTATTCAATCACCCATTCAAATATTTTCACCTGTGATTGTGCTGGGGCCTAAGATGCATGCTCAGGGCACAGAGGAAAACTAGATATTGTGTTCCTGCCCTCAAGAGACTCACAGTGATACAAGGGGAGCTTAATGGAGCATGTGAAAGGTGCAGTGAGAGCACTGGAGGGGGAGCACTGTCTACTGGGGGAGTCAAGGGAGGTTTCCCAGGGTACACTCCTGAATTGGGTTTTGAGGAATGAATAGGAGTTTGCTGTTAGCGCAGGTTGAGAGAAGCTGTTCTAGGGAGCCTAGTGTGAGAAAACAGTGAGTTTTGGGGAAGTCAGAGTAGCCCAGTGCTCCCTGGGTATAACATATGAAGGATGTGGTGGGAGGTGAAGCTTGAGAGAGAAGTGGGAGTGGCTCATGAAGGGCTTTGCATTTTGTTCTCCTGGTGCATTAAAGAGTATTGCATGGTGGGATTAATGTGATCATATGTGTTAGGAAGATCACTTTGGCATCTGTATTGAGGGCGTTAGATACTGGTTGCAAGGGGAAAGGGGAGATTGGAGGTTAGGAGACCATTGAAGAGGCTTTTACATGCTTCTCTGCCAAGTTGCTTTCTGTCCTAAAGCAGACCTTACTAATAGAATACTATACTCTTTCCACTGAGCCTAGACCCTACCTCAGAATCTTTCTTAACATAGTTCTTTTGGCAGGAACAACCAATCAGTAGAACTTGTTTCACTTAACGTATAGGGCATGCTCTTCTTACACTAGATAATTCCGGAGTAGGGTAGGGGGCTCTTTCTAGCTCTGATGGTATGTATTTTTTTTTTTTTAAACGTGAACTCAACCAGGAGTCTTTCCTTTCCTTTCCCTTTCTCTTTCTTCTCTTTCTTTCCTTTCTCTCTCTCTCTCTCTCTCTTTCTTTCTTTATTTCTAAGATTTTGTTTATTTATTTGACAGAGAGATAGAGAGCACAGGTAGGCAGAGCAGCAGACAGAGGGAGAGGGAGAAGCAGGCTCTCTGCTGAGCAGGGAGCCCAACGCGGGGCTTGATCCCAGGACCCTAGGATCGTGACCTGAGCTGAAGCCAGATTCTTAACTGACTGAGCCACACAGTCACCCCACAACCAGGAGTATTTTCATTTTGACATGGAATAAGGCCTTAACTCAAGAATGTGTAGCTCTAATGGTAAATTTTCTTTTACTTGGAGCTGTGAGAGGAGGTAATTTTAAGCAGCCCACCAGCTCCTTGTCAAAAATGCATACTTTCAATGATGTGTTGACTTTCTTTGTGCAGAAAGAATATTGCTCCTTTGCCCCATGTATACACAGGAGGTTCAAAGATCCCACTTCCTTAAGGAAACTGGTTTCGGGAAGACTGATAAGGAGGCAATTTCTTCAGGGGAGAAAGTTTGGGTGTTGGTGTCAACCACACTTGGCTTCAGATCCCTGACCTCTGGAAGAAGGCAAACATTTTCGGAGCACCCTGTGTGTTGGTCCCGGGCTTAGTAATAAATAAATTTTACAGATGGGGAAACTGAGGCTCAGAGACATTAATCTGACACTTTGAAACCACAAGGCTTTGAATGAATTACCCAGGCTCTCTAATTTTCCATTTGCTCATTTGCAAAATGTGACTGTGCCTATCGCACCAGGAGTTCCAGGAATGGAAGGAGACCATCACTTGGAGAGCACTTCGTGGCCGGCAGGTGTGCCCCCAAACCAGCTCCTCCCTCCCTTCCCTTTGGCAGAAAGGCCATCTGCATCTTCACTAAAGAGAGTCTCAGTTTCATGTCCTCAGGGAGGAGCGTGTCTTTGCTCTGGGCTTCGAAATCCCTGGTGGCCACAACTTAATAGACTCACAATTGGTTAATTTTCTCCTGACATTGATCAGCAAAGGGTCGGGAGGGCACGTGCAGGCCGGCCGGGGAGTGGGGGGAGGGGCGCCACCAGCCGCGGGGCCTGGCCGCACTAACCAGAAATTCAATAACTTTTTCATATAAATTGTCCGTAAGAGAAAACTTCTTGTTTTCGGCAGTTGTCGCTGCTTCAGCATTTTTCTGTACAAGATGAAAAACTTTTGCATTGAGCAAAATACAGATTTATGGTCAATAAAGTGAAGTTTAACAGTTTATAGGGGCCATACTTTCTTTCTTAAAAACCGATATTAAAAGCCATTTTTCCCAGTCTTTGTAAAAATGGCTCTTCTATCAATCAGGATTCCAGTTTGTTTAAGTGACAGGAGAATTAGGAAAAACTCTCTCATCAGAGGGCCTCCTGACAGGTGCCCATCATCCCCTCCTGTCCAAGAACTCTGGAGGCAACAGGGGCCACTTCTGGAAAGGGAGGATGGTCAAGCTAGAAATCAAGAAGTTCTGTGGAGCTAGAAGGGAGGCGGACTTCAGATGGGGCCAGAAGAGAGGGAAATGTAGCGTGTTGCTCTTGTATCCCAGATCTGTCTGGTCCTACTCATTCATCTAGCCAATGTTCACTGGGCAGCCGCGGGGCTTCCAGGAGAGCCTGAACTGGGCACCAGATGAGAAAGATCCATCGCATCACATTCCTGCCCTGAGAGTGCCCACTGCTGAGGAACTGAGCCAAACAGATGGAGGGTGACAATGGAATCAGGAATGGGGATTATGGGAACGTCGGGGAAGGATGCCTTGCCCGAGCTGAGGGCATCTGTGAAGACTTCCTGGAGGAGGTGGCAGCAGCCAGGGAGGGAAGCAAAGCCCATGAAGAAGGGGCAGCAGGATGGGGTAAGGGCAAGTCTCCCTTCCAGGACCATCTTTCCCCGGAGGGGACTGGGAAAGTGGGGTTTCTCTCCCATCTGCCCCTAAACCTCTTTGTCCCTTTATAGCTCCTTGCCTGGTGGCTTCCCAGTGCCCCTATGGACTCCTGATTGTCCCCAAAGCCATGGCAGGTCTGGCCCCATCCGTGGGAGGCTTAGCAGGATGGGTAGACTGTACTTCCCTTCTCTTCCTCCCCTTCCCTGTCCCCACAAAGCAAGGAGATTCCCATGGGGTAGACATTATTGCGGTGCCGATGCTTCCTGACAGAAACGACAGGGCAGGATAAAGAGTCAAAACTCCATGATGTGTGACTCTTTAGGGAGCCCTGGGAAGAAGAGCAACAAGAAAAAAGGTACTCTGAGTGGTTTGTGAGGCTTGCTTCCTTTCTGCAGGTCTGTTCTTCCTTCTGTCTTGGATAAAGTGTTATCTTACTTTTGTCCTCTCTGGAGCCCAGTCCACTGCTCCCCACATTTGGGCACCCCCCATCTCTCTGACCTGTGGGGCTTGATCCCCTCCTGGCCATGTGACCTGAACCCACACGACATAGCACTCATTGACCTGAAGAAGCGATTCTCAGAGGCATAGCGGCTGGAGTTTCTTCCCTGAAGCATGCTCTGCCCGGCTTCCCCGGTCACAAGGGGGATGGTCTTTGACACCTGCGTGCAGAACTCCACAGCCTCACCTTGGTTGTTCTGTGGTTAGTCTGCCCAGGGCTTACCTGTACCTGAAAGATAAAGCACCTGCCACCTTTCTCTTATAGGCAGAGATTGCCGCTCTGATGGGACAGTTTCCTTTACTTGAGGTCAGTCAAAATACTTAGACAGGGCACATTCTCTGAGCCCTGAGCTGAGAAACCTCCCAGGTACTGGAGGGACAGGAAGCTGTTCCTTCCATCCCAGATGGGCTTGTGCCCCACTCTCTTACGGTAACAGGATGCGGGCCACGTTCTGATTTTTAAAAGCTTCTGGAGGCCACATTTTAAAAGTGCAAAGAAACAGGTGAAAATAATTAATTAACTATTAATGTTAATTAACCCACATTTTAGCATATCTCAATTCGGATGCGGTGTGTTCAAAAGTGCCCAGTGGCTCTGTGTGGCTAACAACTATTGCACTGAGCAGCAGAGATGTGGAATGAAAATGCACGTGTAGGGGTGTGTGTGCAGGCAAGAGAGAGAGAGAGAGAGACACGAGGCTTCAGAGAGACCTAGGAGCCACGAGGAAGGTCAGGAAGAGCTTTTGCTGTGGGAAGGCATACTGACTTTATCTTAAAAACAGGGGGGCAGATGTAGAAGGATTTTAAGCGAAGAGTTGTGAACAGATTCACATTTCAGGAAGATCCTCTGAATGTACAAAGGGAAGGTACAAGACGTTGTTACCTGGAGGCAAGAAGACGTTACTAGGCTAATTGCTTCCTGCAGATCAGGGAGGGGCTTAAGGTGGGTGGAGAAAAGATGGGCTGTGATGAGTCCCAACAATCTGGCCTCAGCGGGCCCTGGAGGGGAGCTCTGAGGCGGAGATGACCCTGCAGCATTTTTCCAAGTTGGGACACCAGGGCCATGCCTTCAGACCCCGCACTGAGCAGCCACTGATGCCCCAGCAAGGACAAGTGAGCAGCCAGGGTGAGTGCCAATGAGGGCTGACCCTGCTCTGACAACCTCTACAGCAGCAGGTGGAAGAGAGCTTCAGCTCTGAACTGGGAGTCTGGGCGATGCCTCAGAGCCTCGCCAGCACCAAGGACAGCACTGAACACTAAGGACAGGTGCTTGCGATGGGGGAGCTGAGGGGGGGGCAGGGAGGGGCAAGGCCGGGTTCTAGACTTAGGAAAGGGGTAGACCGCACAGATCCTGTTGGATGTGTAGGTGTGAGGGGAACCAGAAATCAAGGACGACATGCCCCGCCCTGTCCAAATAGGCAAAAGCCAGGCCCTTTACTGGAATTCAGAACAGAAGAGGACATCCAGGTTTGAGGGTGGAAGATGAGGGTGACGTAGTACAGGTGCTCTGGGTGTCCTGTGACTGTCCAAGCAGAGGGGTTTATTGGAGAACGAGTGTGTGGATCTTGCCCTGGGGAGAGAGGTGAGGGCTGGGTGTGGAGGTTGAGGACGCACTGGTTATGGGGAAGCCCAGCCATGCCTCAGACTCCTGTGGACCTTCATGGGGTTGCTATCTCCTAAGTCTGTTGTAAGGGTTGGTAGGGACAGCACCCTGTGGTGCTCTGCAAACATGAGCTGCCAAATGATCATGCTGGTTGTGGGGGGTGGTTCTCTCCTGATCAGGTGCATGCTCTCCTAGACTTTTGTGTCCATCCAGCTGGGCCATTTAGAAAGGTCTAGGACAGGTGGTTGTTTTGGGGGGAAGTGGGGCCTGAAACTGAGGGACCCCAGGTGAGCCTGCGTCTGTCCTAGAAACTAGCAGCTCATCAGCTCCCCCATCGCAAGCACCTGTCCTTAGTGTTCAGTGCTGTCCTTGGTGCTGGCGAGGCTCTGAGGCATCGCCCAGACTCCCAGTTCAGAGCTGAAGCTCTCTTCCACCTGCTGCTGTAGAGGTTGTCAGAGCAGGGTCAGCCCTCATTGGCACTCACCCTGGCTGCTCACTTGTCCTTGCTGGGGCATCAGTGGCTGCTCAGTGCGGGGTCTGAAGGCATGGCCCTGGTGTCCCAACTTGGAAAAATGCTGCAGGGTCATCTCCGCCTCAGAGCTCCCCTCCAGGGCCCGCTGAGGCCAGATTGTTGGGACTCATCACAGCCCATCTTTTCTCCCTCTGCCCATGGCTGCGGCCTGTCCCTCCCCACGGGCACAGAGAGACCCCCTGTACATGAGTCTCTACCTCTGCATTTGCCTCCTGGGGAACTCAGCCTGCCTGCCACACTTGGCTTTGTTGTTCATTCTAGCCACGAGGTCCTGGTGAGATACTGCTGTTCAGTAATCCCCTACCCCACATCTCAGGCATTTGCTCACTTGACCACCAGCTCACATCCTCTGACCTGCCTTAGTGCTGCTTTATTTGTAAACCCCTTTGTGCCCCCACTCCCACCCCGTCTCCTTCTCCCCGTCTTGTCCTCCTTGCACGTGAGGAGGCTCTGACCCGACACAGGACAGCTCCTAACCTCCAGGCTTCTTCCTCACTCCCAGTTCTGTACCCCCTGGAAACTGGGCCAGAGACAGAAGGGGTGCCTGGAGACTGTCAGCCTCGGTCTCCGCATTTGTTTGTCACAGCTCCCTCGGGGGCCCCTGAGCCAGTGAGGTGGAGAGGGCATCTGAGGGCTGTGTCCCTGCAGTCCCTCGAGCTGGGCCCCGGGGGCTGGGCTCAGATTTCTGCAAGGATCTCGAATCGGAAGAGCCTAAGTCGTAGCTCACGTCCCCACTGAACAATGAGGCTTGATGAACGGGGTGTGATGTGCAATTGCTGATGAATATCGAGCTGATTCCCTATGACTCTCAATGTGGTGCATGTGTGAGAGCAAAGCTGTGCTGTCCCGGGAGGGCTCCAGAGGGGCTCTAAGTTTCCCAACTTCCTGGCCTCAAAATCAATGTGTACAAAGGCAAAAAGAAGCAGAGGAACCCGCAGAGCAATGTTTCCCAAGACGAAGCCTGACATTATAACTGTCTCTTTAAGTTCGCGTATTGCGCACGCACACACACACGCACGCATGCACGCACATATTTTTTTTCTCAACTGCATCTTCTGACTGACAAAGCTCTTTCTTGCCAAGAGCGACCGTTATAAAATTATGACTTGCGCATATATAATGTTTGCGTTCAACAAGAAAACAGAAATGCCACCTTATTTTGTGGTTACAGCTGCGCAATTCATATCCGGCTGGATTGATCCTATTAAGGTTATGCAATCATCTAATTGCAGAGACGAGCCTTGAGTAATAACTCCAAATGCTCGCACTTCCATCGTTCCGGCAGAGCTGTTGCTGAGCCCTGATGAGCGCTGGCAGCGCGCGGGCCCCATTCTCTGCTCTGGCATTGTCTGAATCTCCATACCCAGCCGAGGCCATCTACCCACTAACGGATCTGTGACAAACAGACCCATAACAGAAAAGCTGTTTGGGTTTCAGATATATCCACAGCTCCTTGGGCTGTTTCCAGCTCTTTGCGGCAAAGTTTCTCCTCTTCCTGGTGGGGAGACTGCCACCACTCACTTCCCTTCCTTCTCCTTGTTGTCAGGAGGGCTGTAGGTGACCAGAGAAGGAATTTGGTACATCCTCACCAAACTCACTCCTATCTAGATCTCAGATCAAGGCTCCAAGGTCACTTTGTGAGAGGGGGTGCCTCTCCAGAATCACCAGTGATACGTGTCACTGCTGTGCTGTTTCTTTGTAGCCTGGAATCGTTTGAGATGATACCTGCAAATCTTGTGGGCTCCAGCCTCGAGCCCCATCCAGAATACAGTCACCTTCCCCACCTCCGTCGTCACCTGGGTTCCAGCCGCTGACTTCCCTCCCCCAAATTGATGTGTCACTCTCCCCGCTGGTCTCCTAGCTTCTGCTCTCTTGTCTTCTCCTCTAATCTGTTCAATTCAGCAGACACAGTACCTTTTCAAAATATCAGATAATACCCTCTTTCTACTCAAAACCCTCCAGTGGTTCCCCAACTCACTTGGAGTAGAAGCCAGACCCCACGCAATCTTGTAGAGTCCCCTCTTTGATCTCATCTATGTCTTTCTAACTTTCTCAGTCTACTCCAGTCGGACCAGTCTCCTTCCTCTTCCTTGAGCACGCCAGGCATACGCCAACCTCAGGGCCTTTGCACCTGCTCTTCCCTTTGGCCAGAATGCTCTTCTTTCAGATAATCTACATAGTTTGTGGTTAGAAAAAGCATAGAAGGAATTCTGCTGATGGAATTACATGTGATTTTTATTCTCTTTGATGAGTTTTCAGTGTATTCTAAATCTTCTGCAATGAATATGCATCACCTAATTGTTGGGAAAATAAGGTGACTGTATTCTTTCTTTAAAAAAAAAATATTAGTTTCTGCCTGTACTTCTGATTTGACTTTGCTATTTGTAGATGCAGCATTTGGAACAAAGCTGAGTTGGGCCCTTTGCCTTTGTTTTCAGTGATTTAAAGTCCTCCCTGGGCTGCTGCTGAGTGCTGATTTCCTCCTTAAGGAGATTCTGTTTCACGGGCCCTGATGTTTCATTAGTCCTTAGTTCCTGTTTTTGAGAACTGGGTGGGCATGAAGTGTTCTAATCCACCCCCTTCCCTCCTGGTATGTGGCCTCTGGGCCGTCTGTCCTCCCAGTGTTCTTGCAGTGGTCACTGACGACAGAAGCTTCCAGCTTTGGTCTTGTCATCTGCTCAGGATTCCAGGAACTGTGTCTCTCCTTCTGAGCTTGGGTGACTGCTCTGGCCCAAAGGATCCTCTCCCACCCAAAGTCCTACTGGCTCAACTGGGCCTGTTGGCGCTTTTGGAAAAGTCCTTGTCTGTGTACCCTCTGGCGATGTCATTCTTCAGCCTGGAGAGCTGTGTGGTCGGGCCCCTGCTTACCTCATACTTCTTCCCACTCACATATACACAATTATTTGGGGTTCCCTCTGCTCAGAATATTCTCTCTGCATGGATTTACTCCCCCACTTTTTTTTTTAAGATCTAGGGTATCGCTCTCTCTCTCTTTTTTAAATTTTATTTATTTATTTGACAGAGATCACAAGTGGGCAGAGAGGCAGGCAGAGAGAGAGGAGGAAACAGGCTCCCTGCTGAGCAGAGAGCCCGATGCGGGGCTCAATCCCAGGACCCTGGGATCATGACCTGAGCTGAAGGCAGAGGCTTTAACCCACCGAGCCACCCAGGCGCCCCTAGGGTATCTCTTTTTTAAGATCTAGGGTATCTTTTCCTCTGGTATGAACACAGAGGATGACTTTATTTCTAGTTACTTTGTTGTTCAGTGCAATTCACTAAAGCATTTATGGGTCTCCAGCACAAGATTAATCTTTGGTGATGAGGCTGGAGGGAGCATGGAGAGGGGACAAGCCTTTGCCAGCTCCCTGCAATATGCTGGGTGCTTTACCTACGGCTCTCAGTCACATTGAGTCAGAGGACCCAGATGGGGGAAGGGTCCTTACAAGGCCGCATGAGGAAAGCCCCAAGTCAAGTGCAGATGAGATGTTATGGGAACGTTAATTTCTGCTGGGATGGGTAAGCAGCCAAAAGATTTAGGGAGAAGGTCCATTCAAGTGGGGTCTCAGAAGATAAATGACTATGTTACAGCAGCTGCCCATCCATATGAGGGTAGACAGAACTCTTTGCCTCTCTGAGCCTCAGGGACCTTACTTCTGAAATGAGCACAGTAACTGCCGTGATAATCACTGGCCACCTCTCCAGGCCCTTTTTACAGGTTGCTTAAGGGCAGGTCAGAAGTGCTATGGAATGAATGTTCTGGGTAGGGGTGGGGGGGACCCTCAGCCAGTTCTTTAGGGTTCTTTAGAGGTGCGTGTCCTCCACCAGCCCCAGAGTTCCTGGGGTGCTCACTTTCTCAACCATGCACCCTTCACTGCCTTCCCTGGTATACTTTTTCTCTCCGCCTCATGCTTCCTGGGATTACCTCCTAAGGACACCATCTGCCCTAAGATCCTTGTCTCAGGGTCTGCTTCTAGGGGACCCAACTCCGGGTGCCTCTGGGGACGTGAGGCGTCGCTCCCCGCTGTCCCCTTCCCCCACGGCCTCTCTCCCACTCCTTCCCTCTTGCCCCACCACACAGCATCTGCAAGCAGGCTTTAGCTCCTGATTATGACAAACACAGCTTCTTGAGCATAAGACCCATAGACAATAGGAACCCAGAGAACACCTAGACTCAGCAAAATGCAGAGAAAGGGTGGATTTTATTTTACAGCATGTGTGGGAACAAGTCTCAAGGGGCTGCCTCCTCAAGCCAGCCTGTCCCCTGTGAGGTCTCCAGCCCCAGGGCTGGAGGTGGCTGCAAGGAGGGCAGGGCACAGGGTCGGGGAGATGGTGGGAGCCAGGTCTATGGCTCTTCCATCCCTTTCTCCAGTCACTTAGAGCCAGAATACAAGGCAGATCTGTGCTTCTGGCCCTGCCCTTCCCAGTACCCCTTCCCTCCCAGGCCAGGGTCTCCCTTCTCAGTGGGGCGTTCAGGAGAAGGGGCCCAATCTGGGACTCCCACTCTCCGGCACGGGGAACGGCCCGCTTAGCCACCCGTTCAGCTCATCCCATCCAGCCGCTCTCCCAGCCAGCCATTCCCGCCCTGGTCCCTGCGTCTAGTCCCTGCGCCTAGATTTTTGGAATCAGTTAAAACCAGCAAACAGGCCCTCGAGGATCTGCATGGCGCCCAGCCCCCAGCCAGGAGGCCTGGCACGCATCATCTTCAGATGAGGAAACGGAGGTTGGACAAGAGGCTTGAGAGGCACCGGCTGGCAAAGTGAGCCCCCAGCAGCAGCATCCCTGGGCCGGGAGGCTGGACCCAGCTTGCTGGCGCCTGCTTATGGGAACTGCATTCGAGGTGGCAGCAGAACGTGTGGTGTTCCCACCAGCACCAACATCTGGGGCAGGGGCGGGGGTGGGGTGGGGGTCCTCATTAAAATGCAGTGACTCCATTGGCACCAAAATAAATGTGACATTTATCAGAACCTGCTAAATCTATTCAGCGCTTGCTTCCTTTGGAAGTGCAGGTTTTGTGCCGTGGGCCTGGAGAGAAAAGGTCTTCAGCTGTGAGAAAGGTGGGGTGGCAAGACGGGAAGGAGGAAACAGGAAAGGGCAGGCCAAGAGGGGGTGGGCAGTGACAGCAGCCCACTCTCTCCAGTGCTTGGGAATCCTCCGCCAAGGGAAGGGATTGATTCTAGGGCCAAGATTAATCACGTCAAGATGGTTATCCAGCAAGGAATGGGGGTGCTGTCACCTGATTTGGAAAATAAAACAAGAGTAATGCCCCCGAAACTAAGCCAGATTAGACTAAACTTTATGGAGCCCCCAGAATGTTGCTGGCACTTTTAAATATGTTGTTTCTCACAATAACCTGGCAGGTTACTTTTCATTCCCACTCTACAGATGGGGAAACTGAGGCACATAGAGGCTAAGTAAGCCACCCGGGGTCACTTATCTGGTTCATACTGTCTTGTGACCTGAGTTCTGCAAAACCACGGTGGAGGGACAGAGATCTCATTCACGAGGTCTAGAGAGGAGTGCTTGGAGGACAGGAGACTGCAGTCTGAGTCTTGAAGGACCATTTGACTTTGCTCCTCCTTGGGCCTCATTTCTCCATGAGCAAAACATAGTCCTGAAGATCCCCCTGGCTCTGGTCACTTTGCACATGCAAGTATTTGTGTGCTTTTGGTCATCTAGCATGGAAAATCCCAAGCCACCCATTCTCAGACCTCTTGCCTGGGCCCAGGTCTCTGGATTTTAATAGAAGTTGATGGTTG
>RCUC01120675.1:0-18375 GCA_003697995.1 Taxidea taxus jeffersonii
CCACTGAGCCACCCAGGTGCCCTGATATAACTTCAAATAATTTTAAAAACGAAATGTAATTTAAATACACTAAATAAAACTTTAAAGGGAAAATGAGTCTTAAATGAATATTTTCCCCAGACTTAACTCCAGATCAGTTCTTTCTTGGTATCATCACTCACCCAGTTGTTTAGACAAGAAATCTCAGAATTATTACAGACACTTTGCCTCTTTTTCTCCATCTTGTTTCTTCAGCTTTCCGGTGAACTCTGGGCTCTTTACAGTTTTATTGATAGTGATTAGTGCTTTATTTTTGTTTTAAAGATTTATTTATTTATTGGAGAGTGAGAGATCACACAGTTGGGGGGTGGGGTGAGAGAGAGAAAGAGAGAATTTCAAGCAGACTCCCACTGAGCACAGAGCCCAACGTAGGGCTTGATCTCATGAACCTGAGATTGTGACCTGAGCTGAAGCCAAGAGTCAGACACTTAACTGACTGTGAGCCACCCAGGCACCCTGTGATCAGTGCTTTAAATCAGGGGGAGAAAATTGACTTGGAGCATAATTTATCATATTTTTTTAAAAGATTTTATTTATTTATTTGACAGAGAGAGAGATCACAAGTAGGCAGAGAGGCAGGCTGAGAGAGGGGGAAGCAGGCTCCCTGTTGAGCAGAGAGCCCAATGTGGGGCTCGATCCCAGGACTCTGAGATCATGACCTGAGCTGAAGGCAGAGGCCCAACCCATTGAGCCACCCAGGCGCCCCAATTTATCATATTTTTAAATGAAGTCTAAGAATAAAGCAAAACTCTTCTCTTGAGAGAGAGCTCTCAAAAGATTCGCACTAAAATATTTTTCTTCCTCCAACTTGCAGATTATTTCTCGTGTGTTCTGGTTGCATTCTTGTGATGCCAATATGACCTATCCCAAAATGGAGGATGTGATGATGGAATTCTGTAGGCTGCCCCTTCCAGAAAGATCCCGGAAGTCTTACCTCATTGGACTCACCCTTCTGCACTACTTGGACATTTACAACTTCACATACAAGGCAAGTTCCTGTTGCTTAAGTATTTTATATTCACAGTTTAGTATAAAAGCATTTGATTACACAAGTATGCTCCCTGATACTGTAATGAATAAGATCCATTTATACAGCTTTTGGAATTACAGCTTTATTTTAGAGCTAAATAGGACCTTAGTGATCATATATACTGTAAATTCATATATTTTATAGATGAAGAAATTAATATTATTGCCTTATTAACTCAGTTTTGTGTATCCAAGGCCACATATTAAATTTAATATATGTTACACTAAAGTGTGAAATACAGATATGTGAGTATTTTTTTATAGTGAACAAGAATTAATTTGATAGGATAATAAAGATTAGAGCAAAGTTTATTGTTTGTTTTTTGGGTTTTTTTTTTTAGAAGAAAGTAGGGAGTTTTTTTGGTGTTAAAATCTGTGTGTTCATGTTTTCCATCAATTTAGAAAGAGGCTACTGTTACTTATGCAGTACAACAAAATAAATGGGTCATTGTTAGAGCTTGGAAAAGTCAGGAATGACTTTATCCTACAATAAGTCATGCTTCATAAGTACTTGTGTAATACAGAACTGAATGAAGAATATATACATAAGAAGAGTCAAACACCTATTTCACCTATATCTATACTTGATCAAAAATATTTACATGTGGGGCACCTGAGTGGCTCAGTGGGTTAAAGCCTCTGCCTTCGGCTCAGGTCATGATTCCAGGGTCCTGGGATCAAGCTCCGCATCGGGCTCTCTCTTCATCAGGCAGCCTGCTTCCCCCTCTCTCTCTGCCTGCTGCTCTGCCTGCTTGTGATCTCTGTCAAATAAATAAATAAAATCTTTAAAAAAATAGTTTTCCCTTTAAAGTAAGAAGAACCGGAAGCAACATGGCTGACTTTTGTTGTTACAGCAAAGGGGGTAAAAATGTTTTAGGACTAGTTATCAATAATCCTGTTCTGGATCATCATTTTCTCACACCTCAATTTCTGCAGTGGCCTTTTAATTGGCCTCCCTGCCTCCACACCACCATCCTGCCCCACCATCCCTAAGCAGCCGGAGTGATCCTCCTAAAGCTTAAGTCACGTTATGCCAGCCCTGTGCTCAGTACCTTCCAGTGGCTCTCCAGTCTCTTCAGGTATACCCCCCAGATCCTACAAGAAACCCATGATCTGCAAAACCCCTCCCATCCCTAAAATTCTCTTTCCTACTTGAGCTGCTCCATGGAACCACCCAATATTTCAAATGCCAAGAATGGTGCCAGGCCCAAAGAGGCACTCAGCAAATATCCATTAACTAGACAAATGGTTATTTTACATAAACTATAAACTAAAATGCATATGAGGTGAAATTATTAATTTTGCTCACCTAAAATGTTAATCCTTATTTTATAATGCCTCTGCAAGAGCAGGTATCAAACCAAATATTTTTTGTTGAGTCTAGTAACTAAATACGTGCACTTAACAAGCAGAAGACCATTTCCACTTCCTTTAGGTATTGCAAAGAAAGATAATGAAAAATTTCTTGTCACGAGTCAGTTTATTTCACATCAGTATGAGAATGCCCAGAATTTTGGCAAAACTGGAAGAAAAATCCAAATGTTGTTGTAATTTAGAAAAACGTACAATTGAAATTAGTAGCTGTGCTACTGAGGAAGCTGCATCTCCATGGTGTCTCTCCAGCTGTGTCTTGTGCTCATAATGGTGTTTGAAATCTGCTCCTTCTATTAGACCAAGGCTCCTTGACTGGAGGGATGGTATCTCTTAGTGTACCACCGTATACCCATCCCCTCACTCATGCTGGGGACATAGCAGGTGCTCAGTTAATATTTGGTGATTAAATGAATGAGAGGATGAAATAATTTTAAAACTTTAAAATATTTCCAGTGTATCTTCACGCAGCAGAAAAGCATTGTGGGATTATGACTAACTTGATGAGTCACATGAGCTTTTTGAAAGCTTCTCTGATATTAAGGATCATATTATATGATTTCTGAGCAATAGTATATCCATGAAGAGTTATATAATTGACATTTGCCCTTCTGACTTTTAGAATCATTTATTTCTGACAGCTTTATTGAGGTATAATTTATATACCACAAAATTCACTTATTCAAAGTGACCAATTCAGTATTCTTTAAATGAATGTATGGAATTGTGCAGCTATTGCCACAATCTAATTTTCAAACATTTCCTTCAACCCCAGGAAAAAACCTTGTGTCTATATGCAGCTATTTCTTATTCACCTGTAGCCCATGCAGTCCCTGATCTATTTTCTATCTCCAGAGATTTGCCTTTTTAGACATTTTACATATTCTAAATCATACAATACATGGTCTTTGTTTGGCTTTTTTTACTCAGGATAGTGTTTTTTAATTTCATCCATTTTGCAACACGTGTCAGTATTTCCTATCTTTTTATTGCTAAAGCATATTCTAGTTAAAGGATGTACATTTCATTTGTCCTTTCACTTGGATCATTTCCACTTTTCTGGTTGTTGTGAATGATGCTACCATGGGCCTTCACATACAAATCCTGGTGTGGACATATGTTTTCATTTCACTTGGATAAATACTTAGGAATGTAATTGCTAGGTTGCATGGCAAACTTATGTTTAAATACTTAATAAACTTCAACATTTTTTCCCAAAATGACTGTACCTTTTAAGATTCTTACCAACAGTGTGTCTGGGTTCCAGTCCCTCCACATACATCATTTATTTTTATTCTGTTCCTATTAGGTGTTTTTCCCCAGGGAAGATCAAAAGCCAGTAGAAAAGATGATAGAACTCTTCATGAGGCTTAAAGAGATTCTCAATCAGATGGCTTCTGGCACACATCCACTGCTAGATAAAATGACATCCCTGAGACAAATGCATCTGCCCAGAAGTGTTCCATTAACACAGGTAGGAAAGTCACCCAGTAATGTGCTTAGTGGGAAATTCCTCTTGTCACATTAACTTGTATTTGAGATTAGTTATAATACATTCAGCTACCAATATAGTGCATCGGGAAAAAGCACCTGCAGGAAAACTCTTCTACTCTGGCAAAAATTTTGTCAGTGAAGTTCAGTGAAGTCAGTGAAGTTCAGCATTCTGCATTTTTATTTGGGATATGTGTTTTAAAGGAATTATGGAAGCTATAAGGATACTCTAAGCATTACCAGGTTTTCTTCTGTATTGTTCTCAGCAGCATTTATAGCTTTCTGATGTTAATAAATTGTGGATTTTTATCTCATAGGCAATGTACAGAAGCAAGCGGATGAACACACCCCAAGGATCATTTAGCACCATCTCCCAAGCATTGTGTTCCCAGGGGATTACCACTGACTATTTAACTGCCTTGCTGCCCTCTTCTCAAAGGCGAAAGGGCAACCACACCAAGGACTTTTTGACTTATAAATTAAGCAAAGAACAGATTGCTTCCAAATATGGAATTCCCACACATACCAGTGAGTAAACATCAAAATCAGCATAGTAACATCATCTCCTAACAACACTGTCTGCTGTAGCTTAGCCTTTTATGATCAGTTAAGTATTAGTTTTCCCCAACACTACTACACACTTCCCACACATCAAACATGTTTGCGTATTAACCGAGTCACACTTTTCGGCAAGCCTAAAAGGTGTGCCTCTCTGTCTTACTAAGGGGAAATGAGGCACAAACAGACTAACTGGCCACGGTCACCCAACCTGAAGGTATTCCAGCTGTGAGCCTTAACTCGGTGGTCTGCTGAGAAGTCTAGCCTCTTAACCACAATATTCAGAATTTGTCAGCCACAACTTCACCATTGTTTCCAGTACATAATACAAAAACATGCTTTAAATCTGCTTAGATCAGTATTTTTCTTAACTTTTGAGAATTACAAAGTTGTATACAACACATGGAAAAGTTCTGAATGCAGCAGAACTAGAAACGTTTCATGGCACGTCAACCCCATAATGCTTGGGATGGAAAATTCCATCAACTGGGCTCTTCCACATAATATACAGATGTTTAATTTTAAAAAGATTTTAGGGACGCCTGAGTGGCTCAGTTGGTTAAGCGGCTGCCTTCGGCTCAGGTCATGATCCAGCGTCCCGTGGATCGTCCCGATCGAGTCCCACATCAGGCTCCTTGCTCGGCAGGGAGCCTGCTTCTCCCTCTGCCTCTGCCTACCAGTCTGCCTGTGCTTGCTCTCTCTCTCTCTCTGATAAAAAAAAAAAAAAAATTAAAAAGATTTTATTTATTTATTTTGTGAGAGATAGAGAGATTGAGAAAACACGTGGGAGGAGGGGCAGAGGGAGAAGTAAACTCCCTGCAGAGCAGGGAGCTATATGACATGGGTCTTGAACCCAGAACCCCGGGATCATGACTTGAGCCAAATGCAGTTGCTTAACCAACTGAGCCACCCTGGCGCCCATGTATGGATGTTTAATACAGCAATTGCATTGACGCATTTATTCATCTTTTTACTCATTGAACATTCATGGACCAACTCTTAATGTGTCTGGTAGATTTTTAAATATGTTCTTAAATTAAGCCCCGGTGAGGTAGATCTGTTGGAAGATATTCTGAAATGTGATTTTCAACCTTTTTAACTCCTCTTGGCAAAATGCCATCCCTTATTGTAGGCTTGTTTTTTGGGTTAAACTTTCACACCTAAAAAAAAAAAAAAAATAGTTGTTACTACACTTTCTTCCTTTGATACCAGAGGCCTTGCAACTATTAGTAATAAGGGAAGTATAAGGCATGTATCTTTGGGTGTGATAACAATAATCTGTGTCAATTTGCAATAAGGAAATAGATACACATACTAAATAGTTTTATTCATTTTTTCCTTCTAGCACCATTTTGCTTCTCCCTTTATAAAGACATCATTAATATGCCTGCTGGACCTGTGATTTGGGCTTTCTTGAAACCTATGTTGTTGGGAAAAATTTTGTATGCACCATATACCCCCGTCACAAAGGCAATAATGGAAAAGGTTTGACCATTATAACTCAAAGTTTCTGTTTAGAGTACTAAGATGATTTTTAAAGTACTCAACTTCCAAATTTACTATAACTGACTCACTTTCTTTATATCTTAACCTACTATTACCCTTAGCTTTCTGAAACTCTTAATTCTCAAACTCTGCCCTCTATATGTGTAAACAATGTAGATTGGTAGCCCTTTGAAGAGACATGAACTGTGCTGACCCTTGAGAAGGAGGTTAGTTGAACCAAGACCTCAGATTTTTCAGTTTATCTCCAATAGCAGAAAATTTTTCTACACTGGTGTCTAATTTTTGGAGAGTGTAAAAATAATTGCACTAGTAAAAACCATATTAGAGCATTTTATAGCTAGTTTGAACAATACAATCCCTAGATTATAAATTACTGATTTCATATCAGGTTGTACAATTCAACTTGTTGTGTTTACATAAGAGATGTTGAAAAAGACATTATTAATAGTAACTATACTCACCATCTACCTAATTGAACCATAATTACATTTCTCTCCAACTTTTAAAGTTAACTTTAATGACTTGAATTATAAACCTACTTTTAAAATGATAGAGTGAAAGTAAAAAAAAAGAAATCTCTACTTTACCATTACTTGGTCATTAAACCATAATCTAGGTGAATATAACATTATTTTAGGTCTATATAAAAATGGACATGAGTTCATCACTGGTTTCTGTTGTTTGTATTTTAATATCTTATTTGCTTTATTGGCTACACTTCTTTATAATTTTTGCATAAATGAAGTCATTACCTGCTTATTTCCTGAGTTCAGTCATTTTTTGTCTTTCCTCTTTGGTTCTCTTTTTCTCTCCTCTTGATCTTACTCTTTCTTTTATGTAACTAATGACTTTTAGCATTCAGAGATGTGTTTTTCTGTAATTTATGCACATTTCTCTAACTCTTTATAGGTTATTATGCTATATGTACATTCATATGCAGTTTTTTTGTCATTTTTGCATAATTAAATGAGGTTACATTATAATGTTTTTCTACATATTGCTTTACTCACACAATAATACCTTGTGGCAGTTCTTCCTACTCAATTGGTATAGTTTAATTCATTCTTTTTGAAAATTGCAGACTTTTTCATACCATAGAATTTACTGACCCAGTCCTCAGTTGGTGGGCATTCATTTTGTTTCCAGTGTTTCCTTTTTGTTTTTGTGCTAATGTAAATAATGTGAAAACAAATACTCTCAGGCATATTATTTATACGGTGGTATTTTTTTTTTATACGGTGGTATTTTATTGCAGTGAGATGATTGTTCAGGATTGAGGGATCGAGGAATAATGTATTTTATTTAATGACTGTTGTCAGATTGCTTTCCAAATGAGGGCATAACACACCCATTTCCACCAGCAGTTTATGGAAACATGCTTCTCATATCCTTGAACTCTGGTGTTTCTGTAGTAGTAAAGTGAAGTGTATCATTGGAAAAAAAATGAATAACTTCTGGGAACTCTAGAAAGTATGACTTCATTTTGACTGTAAATTCATTGTGGACAGTGATGCAAACCCTACATTTTCCAGATTTTTTAAAAGTGATCTTGACCCTATTAAAAGCTGCCATTTAAAAACTTGTGACCATGTGGGAAATTTCTGAACTATTTTTTTTTTTACTAGCCCCACCTTTTAGAAGTATTTCTTAGGGGCACCTGGGTAGCTCAGTGGGTTAAGGCCTCTGCCTTCTGCTCAGGTCATGGTCTCAGGGTCCTGGGATCGAGCCCCACATCGGGCTCTCTGCTCAGCAAGGAACCTGCTTCCTCCTCTCTCTCTGCCTGCCTCTCCACCTTCTTGTGATCTATGTCTGTCAAATAAATAAATAAAACAACAACAACAAAAATATTAAAAAAAAAGAAGTGTTTCTTTTTTTTTAACTTTATTTAAGCTTTATTTAAACATATAATGTAACCCCACCACCCTCTCCCAACCCCTAAAAGAAGTGTTTCTTAAAGCTATATAACAAAACAACTTTAAGATAGCTTCTGCAATGTAGAAAAAATAATAATGGACCAGATCTATTTTTGTTTCTTTGTCTTTTAGTCTAATGTAACTCTGAGGGAACTGGCAGAACTAAGGGAAAAATCTCAAGAGTGGATGGATAACTCACCCCTTTTCATGAATTCTTTCCACTTGTTAAACCAGACGATTCCCGTGCTCCAGGTAGGAGACCGCTCTTTCTCTTCCATGGGAATTACAGTTCTTTGAGATTTTAATCACCTTCATTGTGGGAACGGGCAGATAATAACTCAGAATCCATATTCAATAGATTAAATTGCCTTTCCTCCAGAGAAAAAGTCTGAGACGGGGCAACGGATCTGTCGCTCCCATTCAGAATTATCCTCCTCTCCCGTGGTCTGTCCTCTCTCTGTAGTTCAGAGATAGCCTTTATACAGGTTGAACTTGAGGCATAAATACTGACGTAGATCCTGTTTTCCAAAAATGAAGTGCAGTAAAAACTACTTAACCCTTATTTTATTTGTTCCTCCACTTTAAATTATTTCTTGCTATCTTGACAGAACCAGAGTTCCTAAAATACTAATATTCTGGAGAAGAAAATTAAATTCGGGGAGTTCTTTGGTTGAAACATACGATGCTCTAGGTTAAAGATTTGACAGTGCAACCCAAATACAATGTACACTGGTTAAACGTATAATTGCAATTCTTGCAAAAGATGCAGAGTTTTCTGAAGATGATGAAAATAATGTGGAGAAATGGTCCAGTCACAAACAGAGCTGTTAACAACTAACGGTGGGGGAGGAAAGTCAGACCATTTACCAACTAGAGAAGAGAAAACTGGAAGGAAGGCAGGCAACATAGGAACTTCAGGAGAGGATGGCTTGCATGTCAAAGTATTGAGAGAGGCCCAAGGAAAACTGGTGGAGAGCTAAGATATATTTGCCTCCCTCCCCACAAAGGCCTTTTTATAATCATATTCAAGAAGCTAAACATAGAATAAAGGATTTGTAGCACAGAACTTTGTCAGAAAAGTTACACCCAAAAGATACTGTGTTCAGTCTTTGTTTTGACTAACCATTTGTGGATAGTTACAACTACAGTCTGGCTTTTTTATGTATAATATATGAATTATAAAAACTACATATCTGAAACAAATATTTAATAATGAAGATAAAAAAGTAAACTTTCATCAAACATCTTTCCCACAATTTACAGTTAAATTTGGCTCTAATTTTAAGTATGTTCATTTTTTTAAGTGGCTTTTTTTTTTTGTATGAATCTGTAAAGAAGACAGTAACGAAGTCGTACTTTATTGACATACATATTTCCTAAATGGAAGATTGTTCCTTTTTTCCTAATCTTTTTTTCCTGTGGAACAGGAAAAACAAAACAAAACCTACATACATGATTTCATTAAGGAAAGCTTTGTTGCCTAAAGCAGTGAGTGAATGAAGGGCATGATGTATGCCTAATAGTTCCAGAGTGCAGTAATTTGCTGTGGAGAACCTCTGTGATCATGGCCATAAAAGGGCCGTCATCTATTGGAAGCAACTTGATTCTGTTCTAGACCAAAATAAATCATTGTTCTCAGCTATTGAGGACAAACTTATTTCTACAAATGTACGCAGAACTCGAAATTTAAAGCTTTTAGCATCACACCTGGTTTTGCCACTGTGAACCGCTAGGCAAAAGACATAACTCGATCTACGGTTTATGAAATCTCTAAAATGAGTGTCTTGATAGCCATTGCACAGATCTCTGAGGGTCATATGTGTAGAAGCATGTAAAAATAGGATCACGCGTCCTAGGACTGATTGCAAAAGGAGCGGCGGGTGATTGGCCGTACGGCTGGGTGGATCATCTCTGAATTGGAACTAACACGGTGCTTTGTTTATTACTGATGCTCTGATTCCATTTTTCCCTTGGCACACAAATTATTTCCTGGTAAATAGTGAGACTTTAAAGGATGGGTTAGCGTGGTATGAGTTGTGTCAAAGCCATTGGTCTACATGCTGCCAACTACTCTTAGACCCCAAAGCACCTATGGATTTAGTGATTAATTCTGTTGTGTATATGTTGTTAATACATATTATTCTTGATCATGTATCTCCATGGAAACAAAACTGAACATCTTGGTAGGAAGGACAGAATAATAAAAGGTACTGTCTTGTCCTCTAAAGGCAAAACCAACTTAAGTGTGGCTCACACAAAAACTAGCCATGAATTAACACATAAGATAAACATTTTTTTTATCAAGTTGAATTCTCTGCCTCCAACTTTCTCCTTGGACGTTACTAATTTTGTGTCCTTAGGAGACCTCAAGGTGTTACGGAAAACTGGAAGAAAATTAAGGTAAATTGTATTAGACAGTGCCTAGTACCAATACCACCTCGGTGTTACCTAGTTGTACTTCTACAGTGGTGGAAGCTATGTCTCCTAATTTGGAAGATAGCTATGACAGTCTTCATGTGTCACAGCATTTATGCTTTTTAAAAATTTTTCAGTCTTTCCATGGACATTGCGTAACTTAAAGTTTTATCGTTAGTTCATTTTTCTATGTTCACATAATTGTGCTTTTTACAATATAAAATGATATTATAGCAATTTACATTTGACTCTTCTGGTGAGTCATTCATCCTGACTTGACAGAGAGATAGCATGAAACTGGAAAAAGCTGAGTGCTTGCCGAGAGCCTCTAGCTGGGAAGTAGCAGAAGCAGGATGCCAGTCAGCTGTGATACGAAATTCCATGTAGACATCACAGTTTTTAAAAGTTGTTTTAGTTTGTTTCAGTTGAGCAAAATTCAACTGTGAAATTCAACCACTACAATTGTGTACAGCATATATCAAAAAAACAGATGATTAGTAGCCATGGGTAAACTGACTGTTACATTGAATATCATTTCCTACTGTTAATCATTCAGGTCAGATCTGGTACTTCATATGGGTTAAAAAGGAAGTCTTAGGGACGCCTGGGTGGCTCAGTTGGTTAAGCAGCTGCCTTTGGCTCGGGTCATGATCCCAGCGTCTGGGATCGAGTCCCACATCGGGCTCCTTGCTCGGCAGGGAGCCTGCTTCTCCCTCTCCCTCTGCCTCTGCCTGCCACTCTGTCTGCCTGTGCTCGCTTCTGCTCTCTCTCTCTGACAAATAAATAAATAAAAATCTTTAAAAAAAAAAAAGTCTTAGCATTCAGTATTTGAGAAACCTATGTTCAAAATATTTAAATAAAATAGCTCTACTTTTTAAAACTTAAAAAAAAATAATAAAGTCAGATCTGGCTACTTTAGCATGCTGACCAATTTGTGTCTATAGATAAGAAAAACCCAGCCTTTCTAGTCATTAGCAGCCATGTACCTTCTCTTTCTTTCTCAAGGATTTGTATGCGAGCACCACAAGGTGATGCATTGATAATGCCGAGTGGTGGTCACTCATCTCATTGAAGGTATTATTAGAGAGACAATGATTAGACATCTTTTCTTCTTGTATTGAAACTGAGTCCCTGTTATTATTCATTAGAATACTCTAAGGAACCCCTTTGTGCAAGTTTTTGTGAAATTCTCCGTGGGACTCGATGCTGTTGAACTATTAAAACAGATAGATGAACTTGGTAAGTCCAGATTCACAAAATTTTTGTTCACTAGTCATGTCAGAAATGTGAAAACCATGGTTGCATTTGGAAACTTTTTGTTTTCTTCTGTATTTGATTTTTAGCTAGTTATTCTAAGTAGAACCCTGGGTATATCTATCCATCTTTCCCCCAGATAGTTGTGTAATTGCAAGTGGTAACAACTATTTGGATACCCAGTATCTGCAGTTAGTTTCAACAATTACGTACTTAATGAAAGTGCAGCCTTTCCTACAATCATTGGTAGGTTGGAAGGTTGCTAGAAATAAGAGGAAGCTTTTTTTTTTTTTTTTTTTTTTGCTTTGTTTTGTTTTTTTGAAAACTTGATGAAAAGCAGGTCCTTAAGGACAAAGGAAGATGAATTGGCTTATGTCTGGCTATATTTAACATTTTATCTCCACTGCCTCTATATCACTTCGACTAACCCAGAACGTACCTGGAAGAAGTTATTCAGTTAGCAAAAGCAAAACAAAGCAATGAAGAGACTCAAAAGAAAATAAATGTAAATCAGTATTCAAGGTTGGATCCTCTTCTCACTGCCATTTAAAAGGAACAGGCAGGGGCGCCTGGGTGGCTCAGTGGGTTAAAGCCGCTGCCTTAGGCTCGGGTCATGATCCCAGGGTCGTGGGATCGAGCCCCACATCGGGCTCTCTGCTCTGCGGACAGCCTGCTTCCTCCTCTCTCTCTCTGCCTCTCTGCCTACTTGTGATATCTGTCTATCAAATAAATAAATAAAATCTTAAAAAAAAAAAAAAGGAACAGGCAAAGAGGATCAAAGGAAGCTGTCTGAACTTATGCATTCCCTCTGCCACATCCCCACCTTCAACCTAAGGGATGCAAGACATCTAATTCAGTCTGTGTCTGGTTCACCGTTGCTATGCAACCACAGGTATGAGGAAGGGATTGAAAACACCTGAATTTGGCTGCAGTAAGAGCAAGTGCCCCTCCTCCTTCCTGGTGCTACTGGGACCTAAGTGACATAGGTTGTACACCATTCGGGAAGCATTATGCTTACATTTGTCTTGTTTATAGTTGTGTGCACTGTATTATAGTTGACTGGATTTGATTAAGGAAAGATTTAGTGTATTTATTCTCTGAAAGTATCATTTGGGTAAGAAACCATTTGATCAAAATATGAGAAATATACTACAAAGTTCTTATATAAGTTTTATCTCCCGAACTTTAAATATAGGAGGGGAGTTCTAGAATTTAAAATTAAACTAAAATGAATGTAACAGCGAGAGTTGATGTTCATATAATTGTATATATAACTTAACATCTAAGAGTTTATGTAGTTTGAGCTGAGGGAGCACTGACCCTCATAGCTCTTCTTTGATCTTCTTTGCCAGCATGTTTAAGGAATCCTTGGTGTTGTGTTGATTTCCAATGGCCGCTGGAGGCCACTGTTCAACCACAGTTTTACCCCTCCCCCACCAATGTCTATATCAAACAAACCATTTCACTTTAAATTCTACTGAGAAATGCATTTAATAAGTTGCCCTCTGTGAGAAATTAAGTCTTACATTGGACTGTGGAAGAGTCATGTTTGGGTTTTGTGAGGAAGGATTTATGATACAACATTCTTGGCATTCATGACGATCAAGTCAGTGAAAATTTAATTGGCCAAGTGATTTATTAACTTGCAATTTCATATTTACCCTTTGTCTCGGTTGATTTCCTCATAAAGAATCATGAAATTGAAGAGCAATTAAATCCTCTTTCTTCCAGAGTAATTACCTGAAATAAAATCTTGATCATTTTGTCTAGATTAATACAGATATCAATAGAGATAACTCACATGTGGTTTTAAATCAAACAGTTTTAGAAAGTTGTTCACTATGTGGCATAGATTCTCACAGTCTCCTAGGAAATGATTCTATAGCACAACTTATTGAATAATACAGTTTATTTGTTCTACACACTCTACATAGATTTTCCTTTATTACATTTGCATTCCCTGAACAAAGTAAGTGTGTCTGTTTATTGGAAACTTCATCTCTAGTTTTCTTCCTGACTAAATGTGGATGTATTTTTTAAATTATTTACCCTTAGTCACTGGTTAAGTAAATTGTAGTGGAATATACTTTTAAGTCGGTTTGTATCATTCTTTGAACTTGGGTCTACTTTTATTGGTACCAGCTCAACGTTCTCTTCAGTGAATGTTTGTACACCTGGACACATTATTCCAGGTGTTATTAGATATTTTTATTACCAGATATTTTAGAGTAAATTCTAGAAAGTCTACAACTTCCTATTACTTATAATCTAGTATAATGGCAGGTACTGACCAAAAAGCCAGTATTTTGTCTCATTACTACTAGAAACATTACAGTACAAAATTATATGTTTTGTCTCTTTTGCTTTGCTTTTTTTAGATATTCTAAGGCTGAAATTAGAAAACAGCATTGACATCATTGATCATCTCAACACGCTATCTTCCCTGACAGTAAATATTTCCTCCTGTGTATTATATGACCGTATTCAGGCAGCAAAAAGCATAGATGAAATGGAGAGAGAGGCCAAAAGGCTTTACAAAAGCAACGAACTCTTTGGAAGTAAGTGTTATTCTACTGGAGTTTGAGTTGAGTTTCTCTTTGTACTAAAATTGGCCAAATTCTTCCCTCACCCCTTTCATCGAGAACTCAGGAAAGTAGTCTGAAGGGGGGGAGGGTCACTGTCCCCTCTGATGTCCTTAGAAATGAAAACCTTTCATGTAGTCAACCAACTATATTGTCTGACGAGACTTCCACAAATGTGTGATTTTGTTGGCATGGTTAAAATGAAGACTGAAATGGATTACATAGTTACAGGGTGAAGTAGAGTCCATAATCAGTCAAGATTATTCATTTTATTGTGTTTTTTTTTTTTAATTTTACTAAGTGGCTTAGAGTGATATATTTAATCTGGCCACTTAGTTTGTAATTATATTCTCAAACTCCTGCTTTGAATCTCTGAAGTTGTCACTTCCAATTAGCCATCTTTTCTGTAAATTAGGAGCCTGAACTTACTGTCACATTACAAACTCAATTGCCTGCTTGGCTGCCCCCTAAGTGTACCCCTGCAAACAATGAATAATGTCAACCATAAAATAACCTTTCCGCTGTTGTTGCCTTTTTATTTTTAGGTGTTATTTTTAAACTTCCTTCTAACAGAAGCCGGCACAGAGGCTATGACTCTGAAAATGTCTCTCTTCCTCCTGTCATAAAATATACCATCCGCATGAGTCTCAAGACTGCACAGACCACAAGAAGCATAAGGACCAAGATTTGGGCCCCAGGACCACACAATTCTCCATCACATAACCAGATCTATGGCAGGGCTTTTGTTTACTTACAGGATAGTATTGAGAGAGCAATCATTGAGTTGCAGACTGGAAGAAACTCCCAGGAAGTAGCCGTCCAGGTCCAGGCAATTCCATACCCCTGCTACATGAAGGACAAGTAAGTCTGGGTGGCTGGGGCGCCTTCTAACAGCCAGCCACTTTTTGAGACCTCATTTTGGCATACTCATGGATCAAGTGAAAGAGATCTCTTCCATGAAATTTTTGTCTAATGCTTGTTTCCAGGGAAGGGTCCACACACACCACATGCACAGCTCCACGACCGTGGCTCACTGTTATCAGAATGATGGTCAAGTCTGTTACCAAATGATTTAGGTTTCCTTAATCATAACCCTTAGCTTTCCATGGACTCTGTTCCTTGAATCAGGAGACTCCAGACCTCAGTGTAGGCTGCGTAATTTGGATGCTACCCACTCTCTACTGGTCTTCCCTTTCTCTAAACAAGACAATCTTAACATCTCTTCCAATTCTCAAATTTTATTAAAAATCCACAAGTGCGGGACGCCTGGGTGGCTCAGTTGGTTAAGCGGCTGCCTTCGGCTCAGGTCATGATCCCAGCGTCCTGGGATCGAGTCCCACATCGGGCTCCTTGCTCAGCAGGGAGCCTGCTTCTTCCTCTGCCTCTGTCTGCCTGTGCTTGCTCTCTCTCTCTCTCTCTAACAAATAAATAAATAAATAATCTTAAAAAAAAAAAATCCACAAGTGCATGGCCAGTCTTAAGGAAGAATTCTGATAAAACACATCATTGATCTCTAAGATAAATATGCTATCTGAAACTGTGTTATGCAGTACTAGTCCACTTGCTAGGAATCTTCATATAAAGTAGTGTGCTGGTGCACCTGGGTGGCTCAGTCAGCAAAGTGTCTGCCTTCGGCCCAGGTCGTGATCCCAGGGTCCTAGGATGGAGCCCTGCCTCAGGCTCCCTGTCCAGCAGGGAGAACTGCTTCGCCCTCAGCCTCTCCCTCTGCTCTTGCTTTCTCTCTCTACTAAATAAATAAAAATTAAAATTAATAAAATGGTTGCTACATGGACAAAAAATGCAAAGACTATGTTTTAGATAACTGAATTTGAATGGTCACATGATCTGCCAGTAGAGTAGCCGTGACTGGCTCTTCCAGTCTGACCACAGTCAGTCTGTGTGAAAGCTGGAGGCTGAATATTACTTTAAAGAAATTGTACTTGTTACCCAGACCAATTACTGCAGTTTATATACAATTCAGATGGTTCTGGACTTTTTTTTTTTTTCATTTTTCTTTCTATTGATGCATCTATCTCCTTTGGCTGCTTCAAGAGCTGTAGATGAAATGAGGTCATGTAACCCTCTCTGTGGCGGTGGTACGGAGAGACGGATGAGGATTCCATCCGTGGGTTGTCAAGGTTAGCTGCTCATTGTGGAGGCCAGTCAGTTCCTTGCAGCCTGAACTGCATGTGAACCGCAACGGCCTGCGTGAATAGTAAAGACCTGTGGGTTCAATTAAAAGAAGATTCTCATCTATTTTCATGCTCATCTTTTTCCCCTTGCAAATTTTGGCACCTAGGATGGTGGGTTCTTGGATTTTATTTTTGAAGAAGAAAAGTAACTATACTTTGCCTTCTTTTTTTTTTAAATTTATTTATTTGACTGATAGATCACAAGTAGGCAGAGAGGCAGGCGGAGGGGGGGTGGTGGGAAGCAGGCTCCCTGCTGAGCAGAGAGCCCGATGTGGGACTCGATCCCAGGACCTTGAGATCATGACCTGAGCTGAAGGCAGCGGCTTAACCCAATTTACTTATTTAAATAAGTAAAGTGTCCAAAGTTGTATAGCCAAACACCTTACTGGTCCTTCAATTAGGAGACCAGCATTTTCTCCTTACATTAAAGGAAACCTTCAATCTTAAAATACACAGTCACTTGGAAGAAACATTACAGGGGATACATTATTAATAAATGAGGGCTGTTGCCTAATTCTAGGGCCAGAAACACCATTAGGGCTGGACCTGAATCAAGAAAAATTCATTCAACAGATATTGTTTAAGTGCCTACCCCATGCCAGACAGTTTCCCAGGAACCAAAAAAATTGGACATGGCCCCAACCCTCACTCTCCCCCCAACCAAAAAAAAAACCCACAAAAAAACAAATAATCCTCATGTCAAATCCTCATGATACACTGCTGATACACTGCTGATGCTAAAGTTACAGTGAATGATGATGATGTCATGTTCCATTAATATTTGCATGTCTCATGAGGAGCTTGAAGGTAGTTCCTTAGCCTTACAGATTAAAAAGGAAAAGGTCTTGGTACCATTCTCCAAGTGAAAATGTCAGTGGAACCTACTATGGAAAATAGGTCAATTTAGAGTTCCTCTCATTGAAAGCTACTCCTTTGCCTTACCTCATAGAAAGGTGGCTAGTGTCAGAACTGTGATTCTCAAACTATGGTCCCTGGACCAGCGACATCAGCATAACCTGGGAAATTGTTTAAAATGCAAATTTTATATCCCACCCCAGATTTAATAAATCAGAAGCTTATGGGCGAGGCCCAGAAATCTGTGGTTTAGTAAGCCCTTCGTGTGATCGTGCTGATGGTTAATTTTGAGGAACAGTGCATTGGAACTGTCTGGTATCATGGGCAGACCACCCAGGAGTATATTTGGAGTCTGATGAAGCCTTCTACCGACTGCCTAGCTTAGCACATTATCAGAAAAGACATTGCTCTACTGTGTATGAAGCAGCTCCTGGAGCATTACTTTGAGGAATCCAAGTTCTTTGTTTGCATTTTAAATTGAATGCTTTGAGTTTTATTTTATTTCATTTTGGAAAATTTAGTTCAATAATAACTATGAGCTTCTAAAGAGTAGATAAATACAGTAATTTGGGAGGATATAGCTTTTAGCTAGATAAACCAATCATCATCTAATTTTATATCTGCATTTTAGATAAGAATTCGTTTAGACAAAACAGTTTTGAGCTTTGCAATTATATCTATGTAATAATTATTTTCCTAGACAGGACATACTCAAACACACTCTAAACACTATGGTAATTTTATCTAACAATCCAGAGCTGTTTTTCACTTTTGCAACATTACAACCGGAAAATCATGGGCGTACTGGTAAGTCAGCCTCACACTTCATAAATAAAGGAGCAATATTAGTGACTATTCTCAATTTCTTAAAAGGAGTATAATTTCACTCCAAGAGGGGATGTGTTCTTTATATATTACAATCTGTATAGATGATACTCATTTGGGTCGCTGAATTTTTGTTTCTATGTTTTTGTTTTTTTTTACAGCTTCCTAACCAGTGTCTCTTATTCTCTTCCAATTGTGCTTATGGTTGCCTGGGTTGTATTTATAGCTGCATTTGTAAAAAAGCTTGTTTATGAGAAAGATCTCCGGCTTCATGAGGTATGTCGAGAATCTCCTCTTACTATGAGTAAGATCTATTTGTGTAATAATCAGTATGATTTTCATCAT